>VZQC01007422.1:2922192-2952031 GCA_009823505.1 Rhizomys pruinosus | reverse complement strand
AGCAGATCTTTGTGAGTTCAAGGCCAGCCTGGTCTGCAGAGCGAGTTCCAGGACAGTTGGGGCTACAGGGAGACCCTGTTTCAAAAAGACCAAAAAAAAAAAATAAATAAAAAAATAAATAAATAAAATTTTCATTGTCTATACCAATATCTTGATGTTTTCCCTAAATAATTTCATAGTTTTAGGTTTAGCATTCATTGATTCATTTTGAGTTGAATTTTATGTACAGTAAGAGGAAAGATCTAGTTCATTCTTGTGTACATATTCAGCTTTTTAAAGAGAAGAATAATTTTATTTTTTTTTAATTTTTATTTATTATTTTTATGTGTATGAGTGTACTGTCTGCATGTAGGTTTGTGTACCCGTGTCGTGCAATGCTGCGGAGGTCAGAAGAGGGTCTTGGATTCCCCTGGAACTGGAGTTTTCCTGGAATTGGAGTTACAGATGGTTCTTAGCCACCATGTGGGTGCTGGGAATTGAACCCGGGTCCTCTGCAAGAGCAGTTGGCACTCTTAACCGCTAGTCCATCTCTCCAGCCCTCAAGAGAACAATAATTTTATTTGCTTTTTTGTTTGTTTATTTGTTTTTAAAATTTTACTTATTTTTTTATGTATATGAATGTACTGTCTGCATGTAGGTTTGTGCACCCGTGTCGTGCAATGCCGCGGAGGTCAGAAGAGGGTCTTGGATTCCCCTGGAACTGGAGTTCTCTTGGAATTGGAGTTACAGACGGTTCTCAGCCGTCATGTGGGTGCTGTGGATGGAACCCGGGTCCTCTGCAAGAGTAGTCGGCGCTCTTAACCGATAGGGCATCTCTCCAGTCCCTTGCTTGCTTTTTGTTTTGTTTTATTTTGGTTGCTGCCCTCACCCCAGTTTGTTCACTTTATTCTGACACTTATTCCGTTGTATCTGAAGGTCTTGAGTTCTGTTGGCAGGTCCAGTCTTGTGCAGACCCAGTGCAGGCATCTGCAACTGCTGTGGCTTTGTGATTGTGTCTTGCCTAGTGGATGGCATTTCACAGCTCTGTTCCCTCTAGATCTTACCTTCTTTCTGTCCCTTCTCCAGAATGTTCCCTGAGACTTGGAAGGGATGGTATAAATGTCTGTTTAGGCCGAGCACTTATCTGTCATCTATTCTCAGCACCTTGTGTAGACATGAGTTACTGCATTCATCTTTGTTCACTGGAAAGAGAGACTTCTGTGATTAAGGCTGAAAAGTGGCATTTGTACATAGATGTAAACATAAATATTTAGAAGGCAGTTTAATCCTGTTCTCCATGGTCCAGAGAATTATTTATGATAGCCATGCTTTAAGTTTTGAATGAGGAAGTTTATTAACTATACAGCCAGCCAAAGTGAGAGCATAAATAGCAAGAGATAGACAGATAGACAGAAAAAACATCATCAAGTTGGGTGCTTAAAACATCCAGCAGAAACTGACTGAGGAAGCCCCATTGAGGCAGTCAGCTGGAGATAGAGACTCTCCAGCAGACCAGACTATCCTCCTAACCCCCGTGAGGCTTCTAAGTAAAAGAATAAATAGTAGTAGGAAAGTAACATCATCAAATCAGGTGCTTATGAACATTGAGCAGAAAATGACTGAGGAAGCCTTGTTAAGTCAGCCAATTCTCTATTGGGTGGTCCAGGCTGAGCAGATTGTCCTCTTCAGTGAAGCTTCCAAATAAAAGGTGAAATACCAACAGGCAGAGATAATAACATCATTAAATCAGGTACAAACATCCAACAGAAACTGATCGGGGAAGTTGAAGCAGCGGGCTGGATTCCTCAGTTGAGCTTTCTGTCCATGAACTCACAACTTGTCTTTCCCACCTTAGGCCCTTTTATAGCATGGGATAAACAATAGTAACTCTTAGGCTGTTTTACTTTTCTCTTCCCTACCTATCACAGAGTTAGGGAGGCTAGCCCATCCCCTAACAGGGGGCCTTGGAAGACATTTTGAGACAAACATGCTTAGGTCTGAAATGAGAGGGGACAGACAACCTCAGTTCTGGAGCTGACTTTTCAGTGAGCTCACACAGCACATGACAATTTACTGATATACATTACAGATGCTATGTCGATTTAGTTAAATAACAGTATTCTCTTCTCCCCTACAGCCTAACACCTCCCCTGCTACAGGATTTTGACCAGGTTTATAGCACCAGTCATGGACTCTCACCTGCGGGATGGGTTTCAAATCAGTCAGACGATGGTGGGTTATCTCTGTAATACTGCTGCTATTGCACATGTCGGCATGTCTTATCTGGCAGTTGGTCTCATAGTTCACAGAATTCACAGCTGAGTGAGACTGTTGATGTCTCTTCTCCCCTACCAGCCTCCATAGCACCTTCTGGAACTCTGAAAGCTGGTCAGCGGGGAGGGAGCTTCAGCTCAGTTCTAGTTTGATTTCTCTGCGTCATGAAACAAAGGTGTGTAGTGCCTTCAGCAATAGGGTCTTATCTAGTTCTGGTGGGAAAGCAAGAAGAATGGCAAGAGCTGGTATTGTTGCAGGGTTGGGGAGCCTGGGGCATCCTTAACCAACTAATTCATAATGGATTGTCCCACTCCTGTGCATATCCAGTTTCACCAGGAAAGAGATTGTCTTTTCTCAGCTTTTTGCTATTGGTGTCTTTGTCAAAAAACAAAACAAACAAACCAAAAACCAAAAAACAAGAAAAACACTTGGCTGTGTGATTGTGGGTCAGTTTCTGGGCTTTTAAAAATTCCATTGATTATGTGTCTACTAAAAATTTAAAATTACATTTACTTGTGTGTGTACGTGGGTGTGGGTATACATGTGCTGTGGTGCATGTGTGTGGGGGTGGGTGGGTGCATGTGCTATGGTGTGTGTGTAAGAGTCAGAGAACAACTTGCAGGAGTCAGTTCTTTTCTTCCACCGTGAGTTCCAGGTCATCATTTTTTTGTGCCAAATTCCTACTGATCCATCTTGCTGGCCATGTGTCTATTTTTATACCAGTACTATTTTATGATGTTTTAGTTACTATAGTTTTATAGCATGTTCAGAGTCAGGTATTGTGATACCTCTAGCATTGTTCTTTTATTTTGTGTTGTTTTTTTCTGGATTGTTTTGGATATTCTTAGTCTTTTGTTTTATATAAATTTTAGGCTATTCCTATGGAGATATTCATGGGGTTTTTTGTTTTGTAAGTTGGTTAGCTTTGTTTTGTTTTATTTTGTTTTTGAGACAAGGTCTCATGTAGGCCAGACTGGCCTTGAATTCTATGTAGCTGAGGATGAACTTCTGATCTTCCTGTCTCCTGAGTGCTAGTGTTACAAGAGTGAGAAGCCATCTACTTAGTTATTTTTATTGTATGTGTGGCGCATGTGTGTGTGTGTGTGTGTGTGTGTGTGTGTACATGCTTAAGAAGAACGTTTTTATGAGTTGGTTCTCTCCTTTCACTGTGAATTCTGGGAATTGCACTTGGGTCATTAGCTTTCCCAATGAGCCCCTTTACCATCTGAGCCATCCATGGGATCTGTTTTGTGTTTTCTGAGGCAGGGTCTCACTATGTAGCCCAGGCTGACCTTGAATTTACAATACTGCTGCTTCAGCTTCCCCTATGCTGGAATTAAAGGTTTGTGTCAGCACGCCTGGCTCTGACATGGTACTTTTGTTGTGTTAGGGTGTGCCTCTCTTCTTTAGTGTGTCTGTTTCTCTGGTGAGTTTTCTATACTTGTGTGCTGTTATGAGTGGTGACCACCCTTTCCTTGCTAGTAAAAGGTACCCTTGAGTATTTCTGACTGGGCTGGTTGGGTGGTGATTGCTCTCCTTAGTTCCTGCTTACCTGGAAAAAAATCTTGCTTTCTTTAAATTTTGAACTATAATTGTACTAAATATAGTATGCTTGGCTGGCCATTTTTGTCTTTCAGTATTTTTTTTGTCTTTTTAAGACAGGGTCTCCCTGTAGCCCCAGCTGTCCTGGAATTCACTATGTAGACCAGGCTGGCCTTGAACTCACAGAGATCCACCTGCCTTTGCCTCCCAAGTGCTAGGATTAAAGGCGTGCGCCACCACACCCAGTATCTTTCAGTATTTTGAACATTCCATTCTCCTCTGGCTAAGAAATCTGCTGGAAGCTAATGGGCCTTCATTATATGTGGCTTGATGCTTATGCTTCTCTTTTGCTGGTGTGTGTGCATGTGTGCATGTGTGTATGTGTGTGTGTGTGTGCTTGCATGTGTTCATCTGTGCCCATGTGCATGTGGACACCCATATTCATGTGTGCCTGAAGGTGGACACTGAAGGTTAGTATCAGGAGTGTTTCTTGATCATGCTCTACCTTATGTTCTGAGATAGGGTCCTCACTGATCCTGGCCTGGAACTCACTGACTTAGTTAGACTGGCTGGCCAATGAGCTCCAGGGACAGATCTGTCTCTGCCCTTCCCCACAGCACTGGAGTTCAGGTGTATCCTGTCACACCCAACATTGGTGTGGCCATTTACTGACTGAGCCATCTCTGCAGCCCCCTTTGTCTGCATCACTTTCTGTCTGGTACTTTGGGCATTTTAATTATAACATTGGTAAGATCTGTTTTGGTTGAATCTAGTTGAACCCTTGGAGTCTTTGGTATGCTTCTTTCTCTCATGTCAATGCATGTAGCGTGCATGTGTGTGTTTGAACATGCACGGATGTCTAAGCTGACACTGAGGAGTCTTCCCCAATTGGTCTCTACCTTATTCATCGAGGCAGGGTCTCTCTACTGAAGCCAGAGCTCACCAATACAGGCTTGTCTAGCTAGCTGGGTAGCTTTGGGGATCCCTTGTTTCCACCTTCCAGGCGCTGCAATTACAGGCACCCTGTCATGTCTATTTGGCATTTATGTGGCTTCTAGGGACCTGAACTCCAGACTTCACACTTGCCTGGCAAGCACATTAACCACAGAGCCATCTCCCAAGCCCTCACTGAGCTTCCTTTCTCTTTCAAGATTTGGGAAATTGTGAGCTATTATTTCCTGGAGTATATTTTCAATGCCTGGCCCATTTTTACCTTCTGGATGTCTAATATTTATTCACTTAGTTCCCTCTCTTTATGTTACTAGAGTTGGCAGGGTCAAAGCCTGAGGCCTGTTGTCCCTAACAATCTTGTCCTCTATAAGTCACTTAAAGGGATAAGTAATAGTGAAAGCAGAGAAGGATTTATTCAATGTGGCTACATTGGACAGAGAAGCAATTAGAAAGGTCCAGTGACCCCTTCCCCATGTCCAACCCTGGGGTCCTGACATGAGGTTTAGGTTTAAATAGAGAGCAAGAGGAATGCAGAATTACACCGTCCTGTCAAGGTGCGCTCACAGCCATCTCTGGCCCAATATTGTCTCTGTTCCAGACTTCCCTGGACCATGATGTGACAAGTGTCAGGATGGTGTGTAGTCTTTTCCTGGGAGACAAACTCTTCCTCTGGGTGGCACCAGGCTTCAGCCTTTTCCCAAAGAAATTCTGATTCCTTAAGAACCATTGTTTTAGTAGTCTGATAATCAGAGTGAGGAGCGGAACTGTCTCTTCAGAATGTCTTCCTTCCTTGGGGCTGGAGAGATGGCTCAGTGGTTAAGAGCACTGACTGCTCTTGCAGAGGACCCGGGTTCAATTCCCAGCACCCACATGGCGGTTAAGAACCATCTTTGACTCCAGTTCCAAGGGAATCTGACGTAAAACAACAACAACAACAAAAAAAAACAAACAAAAAACCAGAATGTCTTCCTTCCTGCCAGGCAGTCACACCTGTTCTAGGCTACTATGGACACTCCCCACTCTGCTTCTCATTTCATTCATTCTGGTTTTTTAAATATTTATTTATTTCGTGTGTGTGTGTGTGTGTATGAGTGTATTGCCTGAATTTGTGTTGTGCCAGTGTCATGCAATGCCCACGGAGGTCAGAAGAGGGCACCAGATTCCCCTGGAACTGCAGTTACTGGTGATTGTTAGCCTCCAGGTGGGTGACGAATTGAACCTGGGTCCTCTGCAAGATCCGCCGGTGCTCCTAACCACTGAGCCATCTCTCCAAGTCCCCATTTCATTGAATCTTAAGTTTTTAGTTTCAACATTTCTCATCAGTTTTTCTGTTACTATTTGTAATTTAAAATGATTTTCTCATTCATATTTGAATTTTTTGTCATATTTTGCACTATTTATATTCTTTCGAATCTTACTGAGTTTCTTTAGTGTCATTATCCATAATTCTTTTTCAGACACTCTCAGAGTTTTTTCAAATATATCTATGGGGACTTATGCTTCTCCTCTGGAAGGCTCGTGTTTTCTTTCGTGTTTCTTATGTCATTATACTGATGTCTGCACAGGCCAGAGCACCAAACCAGTAAGCAGTAGTCCTCCCCGGTTCAGTTCCTGCTTCTAAGTTCCTGCCTGGAACTAAGATTGGGAGGTGTAAGTCAAATAAACCCTTTCCTCTCCAAGTTGCTTTTGGTTAGTGTTTTAGCACAGCAATAGAAAGCAAACTAGAAACAGCAAATGGCTTTATAGCCCAATGACTTGGGCGTCCAAAGGTAGAGTTTTCAGGCTCCACTCTAATGGCACTGGGCATTATGGCTGTAGCTACCATTCTCAGGAATACAGGAAGTTCACTATCACCAAAATACAGTTTCTTTGCTGATTATACTGTTCTCTGTGACAGACTCCCACCATGCAGGGTTCTCTGAGTCAACTTTTTTCTTGCCTCCATTAAAGTATTTTCTTTTAAAAGTAGCCCAGTCTTGGGAAAAATCTTGTGAATTTTGAAAAACACCCTGGATACACATTTATTTAAAATGTTTGTAGTAGGCCAGGCGAGGTGGCACAAGCCTTTAATCCCAGCACTCAGGAGGTAGAGCCAAGAGGATCTCTGTGAGTTCAAGGCCAGCCTGGTCTACATAATGAGTTCCAGGACAGCTGGAGCTACAGGGAGACCCTGTCTCAAAAAGACAAAAATAAATAAGTAAATAAATAAATAAAATGTTTGTAGTAATCAAATCTTGTAAATTTTCCAGAAGCTTAAACTAATGCTTGATGCTTTTAAATAGTATATTTTTATGTTATTACTACCCAGCAAGAATAGAGTGTTTATGTTGATCACACAAAATTGAAACAAGGAAGCTGAAGATGTGGGAGTCCCCTTGTGGTTGGTAACTGGAAACCCCCTATAAGATTTCCATAGACTGGTTTATTCATTATGCGGTTTACTCAGAAGAACAGTTTTGTAACAAAACTGCAAGGTGACTCTCGATGGGCAGATTGACCTCTGTGGTAAGGGTTGATTTTTATCCCCTGGGAGAATTGATTCCTAAGGAGAAACGCTATGGAGTCCTCCCACCTTAACTCCCCAAGATAGATGCAATATCTTTAATCCTTTCAGGGAGAAGAAACAAGCAGGCTTTCTAGGTTTAGGGCAACTTTCATGAGCTGAAGGAATATTGATATCCTTTCCAACTAGATTCCATAAACAGGTCATGTATAGTGAGGAACCTATTTTAAGTTTGCCATGGGCACCCTTGTTGTTTTTTTTAGTTATTTTTTTTTTAAGTTTAGTTGGTATACAAATATGGGTTTCACCATGACATTTCATTCATACACATCTTTTTTTTTTTTGTCTTCTTTCATACACATCTTTGTATGTCACTTATGTAACCCAGGCTGGTCTGGAACTTAGTAAGTAGCTCAGGCTAGGTTTAAATTCATGATCCTCCTGCCTCAGCCTCGCAAGTGTTGGGATTATAGATATATCCCACCACACCCAGTTTACCTGAGAGAGCTGATTACAAGAAGGAAAGGGTAACTTTGGTTCACAGTTTCAGGAAGTTTGGAACATAGCTGGTTAGCCCTGTTACTGTGAGTCTGTGGTAGTACAAACATCATGGTGGTGGAGGAGACCTGTTTATGGCTTCTGACCTAAAGAACAGATGAACTGGGGCTGGAGAGAAGCTCGGTGGTTAAGAGCACTGGCAGCTCTTGCAGAGAGTTACAGTTTGGTTCTCACCATTCACATGGTGGCTAACAACCATTCATAACTCCAGTTCCAGGGGATCTGACATCCTCTTCTGGCCTCCAAAAGCATTGCACACACATGGTGTACTTACATACATTTAGGCAAAACACTCAAACACGTTTTTCTAGTTTCTCTTCGATTGCTATGACAAAACACTCTGACCAATTCCAACAGGGAGGAAAGGGTTTTTTTGGCTCACATCTCCTGGGTCACAGTTCATCACTAAGGGAGCCCAGCATAGGAACTCAGGGCAGGAACCTGGAGGCAGGAGCACAAGCCATGGAGGAACACTACTTACTGGCTTGCTCCCCTGGCCCATGCCCAGCCTGCTTTCTTATACTGTACATAACAACCTTCCCAGGGTGGCACCACCCACAGTGGGCTGGGCCCTCCCACATAACTCAACAATCAAGACAATACTCCATAGACTTGGCCATAGGCCAGTCCAATGGAGCCAATTCCCCAGTTGAGGCTCCCTCAACCCAGGTATGTCAAGTTGACACTAAAGCTATTCAGCATGCACATAAAATTAAAAAATTAAAAAGAAAGGTGAATCTCTTGATGGATTCGTAATATGATGGCATTTTATGGAGGTGGTAAAAGAAGGTGGGCAGGACTGGAGGAAGCCCATCACTTATGACGCGTCCTTTGGAGCTGGCTCTTTCCCCGGCACCTTCCCTTTTGTGTTTCCCCCTTTCTCTGCTTTCTGGCTGCTATAGTCAACTACTCTGCTCCACCACACCCTCCCCCTGTTTATGGTGGCTAGGGATTTAAAAATGAGATCCCGGCCGGGCATGGTGGTGCATGCCTTTAATCCTAACACTTGGGAGGCAGAGGCAGGTGGATCTTTGTGAGTTCAAGGCCAGCCTGGTCTACAGAGTGAGTTCCAGGACAGCTGGGGCTATAGGGAGACCCTGTCTCGAAAAGATCCCTTCCCCAAAAAGAGATCCCACGTCTCTTTCAAGGCTGTGCCCCCAATGACCTACTTTCCTCCCACTGGTTCTTAAAGATTGTACCACCTGATGATATTGCCACAGACTGGGGACAAGCCGTCAACAATGGGCTTCAGAGCCTAATTATAACACCTTCCACAGTCATTTTATAGCCTATTCTTACTCTTTGCATTTCCAGATGTTTTAGAATCAGCTTGTCAATTTCTACAAAATGAATGGATTTGGGTCAGGGGTTATAATTGCTTCTGTACATCAGCCCCATCCCCCGTCCACCCTTTTAGCATAAAAGGAAACCATTCCAGTACTGCATCTGGCTTGTCTCTTTTCACAATGAATTGTACAGATTGTTATTTTCCCTTAGTTTCCATGGTAGTCTCATTATGTTCTGTCATCAGGAGGCACTTTACTTCATTTAACCAGTCCCCTCTGAGGGATTTCTAGCTTATTTCNCCATTTGGTATAGAAATGATGCATGCAGTTACTCTTGTCAGCAAATTAGTCTGCAAGATGAATTTAAGAAGTGTGACTGATATGTCAGATGGTAAAACATTTGAGATTTTATTTTTTTATTTTCTTGAGTTTTAAAGGAGGGTTTAATTTAATTACAATGCCAGTTGGAACTTGGAAGGAATGTGGCCACAAGGTGTGGCTTACAGGGCAATTTATAAGTACAACAGCCAGTCAGAGTTTAGCATCACAATTAAAGTTACCAATCAAGGACACCAGCCAATCAGAGTTTAACATGACAGTTAAAGTTACCAGTCAAAGAAAAGCACACAAAGCATCAAGCCAATTACAGAAGCAAGAGACAATGGTTAAAGTTAACTAATCAAGGGGAAATGTTGGAAGCAAGCTGTGGGGCCAGATGGATCTGTTATGGCTGAGTATAAGAGAGCTGGCTGCTTTCCCTGATGACCTGGAAGGTGGGTTTCACCTGGAATACCTAGAAGGCTGGCAGGAGATGAGAGCCACTCCCACTCATCATATCAGACATCAGGCATCTGCAGCCCAACCCCCAGGGGAGTGTAACTTGAAGAGTAGCATTCCCAAGTCTTATCCCTCCTGAGGCATGTCTGCCCTGTTCTCTGGAGGCGAATGGTGCAAGCCATAAGCTTATCTGGGGGTGGAGAGGGCACTACCATAAAACTTAGCTGTTGTGGAAAGCATGTAGGTTTCTCCCCTGTCCCACCCACCTCCTGGTCAAAGAGCCCAACGAAAGTGTATAAGTGCTTAAACCCCTGCAATAAATGAGTTTTGCTTTGCTGGATGACTCAATGCCCAGGTCTTTCTTCAGATCTGTTCGGGTTTACCGCCATCTCTAGGACCTCTCTGTTCCCTCCCACTTCCCTCCTTGTGGCCTCCGGCAGTTGAACCTGGCAGGGTATGACTGCCATACCTAGGGCTGCGAGGCTGGTGACCTGGGAGGCAGGAACCTCACAACACTGAGGAAGCAAACAGCAACAAACCAATCATTCCTAGAATGACTAAGGAAAAATGGCTTAATGGTATCTAAGAACACTATCCCTGAGTTTTTATAATCCTCTATCTCATTTCCCCTTCTCATTGTGAGGGCTTCAAATCCTTGAAGGAAGTTCACAAGAGTCAACCACAGTTGGTATTTCCAAGATGGAATGATCTCCACTAGGGAGGGGGTTGTATTGGGTCCTTAGCACCATGAGTTTAATAGGATTTACCCACTGGTTAATAAACCTGACAAGTGAGTTAAGGATGCATGGGCCACAAGTCAGAGCAACCAGGAGGATAAGTTTACTGGCAGATCCAGGAAGTCTTCAGCTCTCAGCTGAGAAAGAAACTGGCTCTTTTTTTGGGGGGGGTGTCTTAACCTTAAACTCCTAGCCAATTTTTGGTTCCTACTTTTATCACATTATTCTCTGAGGAGGTTACCTCAATTGCCAAGAGGGAATTGGGGCACCGACCACTCTGACTACTTCAATGCTGAAGGTGTGTAAGGGTGGCAGCTGGGGTACTCCTGCTCAGTGGGTCTATCTAAAAGACCCCCAAAAGTATAACTATGGAGAGAACAAAGTTCTTGACTGGTGTCTGTGAAGGAGAAGTGAAGGGGAGAGTAGTTAGCTACATTTTTCTAGGCAGGGAACCAGGAGATGAACAGGGCAAATTAAATGTCCAATTTAAAAGTCCATTATATGCCGGGGATGGTGGCGCATGCCTTTAATCCCAGCACTTGGGAGGCGGAGGCAGGTGGATCTCTGTGAGTTCAAGGCCCCTGGTCTACAGATCGAAATCCAGGCCAGCTGGGACTAAAGGGGGACCCTATCTCAGAAATACAAAAAAAAAAAGTCCATTATAATTTCTCAACAATGGGTTCCAAAGCATCCATTATTGGGCTTCTCCTTTTGTTCATTTGGCCATGGTATCTGGACTCAGGATCTGCTTTCCAGGCATTTTGATAGTCACAGTGTGAGTTTCCTCTTGGGTCGTTGCACCTTTAAATCTGGAAAAAGGTGGATCCCTTTCTTCTTTAGCTTGTAGTAGGAGATACAGAGGCTCACATGGCTTTGGGACCCAGGGGAGTCTCTAAATTTTCTGGCAGAGCAGGAGTCAGGTTGGTGGCAGCTGAGAACCTTTGAGCCAAAGGGGAAGTTGGCCCAAGTGGCCCAGCCCAGGGGCCACTGCCATTCCAGATCCTATAAAGTTCTGAGGCTACCAGGCTTTACTTTCACTTTTGCTTTAGACTCACTAATGAGGGTCTCTGCTGAGTACCCCCTTGGGGTTGCCTCTTATCTTGGTGGAACCAACCTCCAAATGTTATAAACTCACAGGGGAGAGACCTCTCACTTAATCACATGGAGTTTTAAAGGTGGGTTTAACTTAATTAAGATGCCAGGCCAACACTCAACTTGGGAGGGATGTGGTCTACATTTGAGATTTTGATAGATAGTCCTAAATTGTCCTACCCAGAGTTTCATCAGTTTATAGTCCTGCCTGTCACTAATAAGATAGGGTTGTTTTGCCACAGACTCAACAGTGGGTCTTACCACACATTTTCTCTTCTGCTAAGTTAATAGGTAAAGATGGTTTTTCAAAATCATTTTGATTTTCATTTAATTTTTTAGGCTGGGTCTCATGTAGTCCAGGCTGGCTTTGAATTCACTATGTATGTAATTATATTAGTCGCTTTTCTGTTGCTGTGATAAAACCACCATGACCAAGGGAACTTATAAAAGGAAGAATTTATTTGAGCTTACTATTGACAGTTCCAGGGAATTAAAAGTCCACTGTAGTGGGAAGGCATGGTGGCAGGAGCTGGAGCAGAAAGCTGAGGTTCACATCTTCCAATGAGCACAGGAAGCTGAGAGAGAGAGAGACATTGGAAACTAAACTATGCCCGCCCCCAGTGAGTACTTCCTCCAGCATGGCCATATCTTCTAAGACCTCCCAAAACAGCGCCATCAACTGGGGACAAAATGTCTGAATACTTAAGCCTATGGGGGGCACTGTCATTCAAACCACCACAGTAAGGATGACCTTGAACTTGAAGGTCCTCCTGCCTCTGCCTCCTGAGTGCTGAGATTACAGGCATGTGCTACACCCTTATTGGGTTTTACTCTGCGCTAAAGAAGCCAGGGCTTTATTCATTCTAAGCAAGCACTCTGCCAACTGAGCTGTAGCCCCAGCCCCGATTTTCATTTTTATTGCATTTATTGCAGGTAAAATTAAATTCCCAAACATTTTATCATCTCCCAAGAAACTCTCATCGCTATCTTGGTTGTCAATTGTATTTCACCTTAGCTAGGCCATGACACATCACTCTTTGGTTAATCAAGTCTAGATGCTTCTCTGAAGGTGTGTATAAACATATAAGTTAGCTGAGTCAAGGTTGATAGTCAGGAGTGCAGTGTCAGTTTCCTGCCAGGATTTCGGCCTGCTGGCCCTAATCACTACAAGCGAATTCCTTCAAACTTGTTGCTGTCTTTGACAAGGCTGTTGTACACAACAACTCACAGCAGCTGTAGTTACCTACATAAGATTCACACAAGATCAAGCCAATCAAAATTCCAGCTTGGCTGCGGGGTGGGGGTGGCATGGAGCCATCAAGGCCCCACCTGGAGAAGAGGTACTCTGGGCAGCTGATAGCTGCTGACTGGGAGGGAGAGTTCCTGTCCTTTGGGAACCTGACTGCTGGTAGTCTGTCCATGCCTCAGTGCATAGCCCTGTACCCAGGAGCATATGGGCAGCGCTGATTGGACTCGGTTACAATTTTAAAAAGGACATGAAGTTGGGAGGAAGACAGTGAGATTTGGAGGGAGGCAGTGGTTGATGGATATGATCAAAATACATTGAATAAATATGAGATTTTCAAAGAACAAAAAATATTATCTATAAAAATTTGTGGATCCCCACTGCTTCCACTTAGGGTATATTAAAGCTCACCGTGTCATATCATGGATCAGTCTTTCCTTTCCTTCCTTCCTTCCTTCCTTCCTTCCTTCCTTCCTTCTCTCTCTTTTTCTTTCTCTCTCTCTTTCTTTCTTTCTTTCTTTTCTTTTCCTTCCTTCCTTCCTTCCTTCCTTCCTTCCTTCCTTCTCTCTCTTTTTCTTTCTCTCTCTCTTTCTTTCTTTCTTTCTTTTCTTTTCCTTCCTTCCTTCCTTCCTTCCTTCCTTCCTTCCTTCTCTCTCTTTTTCTTTCTCTCTCTCTTTCTTTCTTTCTTTCTTTTCTTTTCCTTCCTTCCTTCCTTCCTTCCTTCCTTCCTTCCTTCTCTCTCTTTTTCTTTCTCTCTCTCTTTCTTTCTTTCTTTCTTTTCTTTTCCTTCCTTCCTTCCTTCCTTCCTTCCT
Source organism: Rhizomys pruinosus (assembly GCA_009823505.1). Lineage (NCBI taxonomy): Eukaryota > Metazoa > Chordata > Mammalia > Rodentia > Spalacidae > Rhizomys > Rhizomys pruinosus. The sequence continues at coordinate 2,938,274 of VZQC01007422.1, read as the reverse complement.
TCCTTCCTTCCTTCCTTCCTTCCTTCCTTTCGTCTTTTTGAGAAAGGGTCTTCCTATTGCCCCAGCTGTCCTGGAACTCACTATGTAGACCAGGCTGCCCTTGAACTCATAGAGATCCATCTGCCTCTGCTTCCTGAGTGCAGGGATTAAAGGTGTGCACCCCCATTTCTGGCAGTATTTCATTTTTTTAAAAAAACTTTTTAAAAAAAATTTATTTATTTTTGTAGGTGTATGAATGTACTGTCTGCATGCAGGTCTGTGCACCCATGTCGTGCAATGCCACGGAGGTCAGAAGAGGGTCTCAGATTCCCCTGGAACTGGAGTTCTCCTGGAATTGGGGTTACAGATGGTTCTTAGCCTCCATGTGGGTGCTGGGGACTGAACCCGTGTCTTCTGCAAGAGCAGTCGGTGCTTTTAACCGCTAGGCCATCTCTCCAGCCCAGTATTTCATTTTCTTAATGGCCAAATCGTATTGCATTATACACATGCCATATTTGACTGATTCATCCATCTGTTGATGCAACGTCTTAGTGGTTCTTCCCTTTAGGGTACTGAGAATAAGTCTCCTATGAATATTATTTTGTGTTTGCTTGAGCACCTATTTCTACATGGAGCACGTATCTCAGAGTAGAATCATGGAGTAAAAGCCAAACTGTCTTCTACAGTGATTGTACCATTTTACATTTCCCCAGGAAGGAAGAGGATTCCAATTTGGCTACTTATTTCCTATTAGTATTATGACTGTGCTACCGAGCATGAAGTGAGAGATCTCACTTGGGCTATTAAGTAAAATAATTAAGTTAATTATTAACTAAATTGTCAGGGTCTTCCATAGCCCAGGTTTGCCTCAAACTCACCATGAAGCAGAACATGACCTTGAACTCCCAATCTCCCTGCCAGATCCTTCTAAATCTGGGATTACAGGCCTGTGTCATCATGTCTGGCTTTACTTTGGTTTTGATCTGCACTTCCCTGGACACTAATGACCTTCCGCATCTTCCATTTGTTTATTGACCATTTACATAGATACTTTCTTTGGAGAAATGTTTGTTCTAGAAAGCCATTTCTCCAGTGCTTAGTTTTAGCTATCCCAACCTCCATCTTCCTCTGAGATTTACGTCAGCATCTTGACAGGCCTTTTTGTTTTTATAAGTGCACAAGAAATTTTATTGCAGCCAGAACTTTCTAGCAGATTCTGACAGGGATTTTAGAAGCTGTTTTACAGTTTCCCCAAGCTTCTTTTCTCTCACAGGAAGGCAGCGCCTGTTGAGACATATTTAGATTCCATTAGGGTACATTTTGCTATCACATTGACGTCTCTTAGGAACCATTTCATCTCCATCAGATGTCATTCGTGAGCAGCATCTGTTATAGAATGGAACTAAGAACCTTTAGATGGTGCTGTTGGGTTGAAAATATCCCTGAAACAAACTCAATACAGTAGTGTAGAGCAGGCAAAAGTGGCCTTCAGTCTCCCCAGTGTGCTCAGAAATCTTCTCAGGCCATGTCTACTGCGTACACTACCACCTGCCCTCTATGTCTACTGCGTACACTAACACCTGCCCTCTATGTCTACTGCGTACACTAACACCTGCCCTCTATGTCTACTGTGTACTACACTAACACCTGTCTTCTATGTCTACTGTGTACTACACTAACACCTGCCCTCTATGTCTACTGTGTACTACACTAACGCCTGCCCTCTATGTCTACTGCATACACTAATGCCTGCCCTCTATGTCTACTGCGTACACTAACACCTGCCCTCTGTCTACAGCGTACACTAACACCTGCCCTCTATGTCTACTGCATACACTAATGCCTGCCCTCTATGTCTACTGCGTACACTAACACCTGCCCTCTGTCTACAGCGTACACTAACACCTGCCCTCTATGTCTACTGCATACACTAATGCCTGCCCTCTATGTCTACTGCGTACACTAACACCTGCCCTCTGTCTACAGCGTACACTAACACCTGCCCTCTATGTCTACTGTGTACTACACTAACACCTGCCCTCTATGTCTACTGTGTACTACACTAACACCTGCCCTCTATGTCTACTGTGTACTACACTAACACCTGCCCTCTATGTCTACTGTGTACTACACTAACACCTGCCCTCTATGTCTACTGTGTACTACACTAACACCTGCCCTCTATGTCTACTGTGTACACTAACACCTGCCCTCTATGTCTACTGTGTACACTAACACCTGCCCTCTATGTCTACTGCATACACTAACACCTGCCCTCTATGTCTACTGTGTACACTAACACCTGCCCTCTATGTCTACTGTGTACACTAACACCTGCCCTCTATGTCTACTGTGTACACTAACACCTGCCCTCTATGTCTACTGTGTACACTAACACCTGCCCTCTATGTCTACTGTGTACACTAACACCTGCCCTCTATGTCTACTGTGTACACTAACACCTGCCCTCTATGTCTACTGTGTACACTAACACCTGCCCTCTATGTCTACTGTGTACACTAACACCTGCCCTCTATGTCTACTGTGTACACTAACACCTGCCCTCTATGTCTACTGTGTACACTAACACCTGCCCTCTATGTCTACTGTGTACACTAACACCTGCCCTCTATGTCTACTGTGTACACTAACACCTGCCCTCTATGTCTACTGTGTACACTAACACCTGCCCTCTATGTCTACTGTGTACACTAACACCTGCCCTCTATGTCTACTGTGTACACTAACACCTGCCCTCTATGTCTACTGTGTACACTAACACCTGCCCTCTATGTCTACTGTGTACACTAACACCTGCCCTCTATGTCTACTGTGTACACTAACACCTGCCCTCTATGTCTACTGTGTACACTAACACCTGCCCTCTATGTCTACTGTGTACACTAACACCTGCCCTCTATGTCTACTGTGTACACTAACACCTGCCCTCTATGTCTACTGTGTACACTAACACCTGCCCTCTATGTCTACTGTGTACACTAACACCTGCCCTCTATGTCTACTGTGTACACTAACACCTGCCCTCTATGTCTACTGTGTACACTAACACCTGCCCTCTATGTCTACTGTGTACACTAACACCTGCCCTCTATGTCTACTGTGTACACTAACACCTGCCCTCTATGTCTACTGTGTACACTAACACCTGCCCTCTATGTCTACTGTGTACACTAACACCTGCCCTCTATGTCTACTGTGTACACTAACACCTGCCCTCTATGTCTACTGTGTACACTAACACCTGCCCTCTATGTCTACTGTGTACACTAACACCTGCCCTCTATGTCTACTGTGTACACTAACACCTGCCCTCTATGTCTACTGTGTACACTAACACCTGCCCTCTATGTCTACTGTGTACACTAACACCTGCCCTCTATGTCTACTGTGTACACTAACACCTGCCCTCTATGTCTACTGTGTACACTAACACCTGCCCTCTATGTCTACTGTGTACACTAACACCTGCCCTCTATGTCTACTGTGTACACTAACACCTGCCCTCTATGTCTACTGTGTACACTAACACCTGCCCTCTATGTCTACTGTGTACACTAACACCTGCCCTCTATGTCTACTGTGTACACTAACACCTGCCCTCTATGTCTACTGTGTACACTAACACCTGCCCTCTATGTCTACTGCATACACTAACACCTGCCCTGTCTCCACGCTACATGGCCACAGCCTGATGATACTTGCTCATCACCTACTGCTAATTATGCCTCCCAAAGAAGTCTCCATTTCTGTCACTTAGAACCTCCCTCTCCATGACAGCCACATTTTGCTAGTGAGGTCACAGCATCCCTTGTGTCTGAGTGCCACTCCACTCTATAGCCAAGCCATCATGCTTCAACCCCGCCCCCCACCAGGTCTTTCTCCACTGACTTCCTCATTCATCCCCATTTGCCCACTTTTCTGCCAGCTGTTCTGCATGCATTTCCAGACTATCCCCTCACTTTCCCCTTTTTCTTTTTTTTCTTTTTGGTCTTTTCAAGACAGGGTCTCCCTGTAGCCCCAGCTGTCCTGGAACTCACTCTGTAGACCAGGCTGGCCTTGAACTCAAAGATCCGCCTGCCTCTGCCTCCCAAGTGCTAGGATTAAAGGTGTGTGCCACCATGCCCGGCTTAAAAGACAAAAATAAGTATATAAACCCAAACCAAAATATATATGTAATATATTTTAAAAGATTAGAGTTTACAAAGATTTTATTAAAGCATTTATTTTTTTAAACAAAAATATACATTCAATCTCAGATTTACAGCATATAGAAATAATTTATCCAAATTTGCACTTTAAAATTATTAATATTGCACCCAACAGTGTAAGTCTTTGACACATTTGCATTGTCAACCTTTCCCACAATTCAAAAAAATGAAAGAGAAATCTGAAACTGACAAAATTATACAAGTTAACTTTTCTGTAAAAAATAAAACATTCAATTCTTTTTATTTACAAGGTAAAAGTTGTAAACTTTCAGAAATTTATCTCCATAGGATAGTCATGCATTCTTTTATCTTACCTAGAGAACGCATTATAAACTTACAATCCCATTTTCTTGTCCTGTGGACAGAAGATGAACTATACACATATGATTTCCACCTGAGAAACCACAGACTGATGTCAGCATTTGTAAGGAAAAAACCAAATTACCAACTGCAACCCTTTTTCATCTTCACTAGAGCAGGAAAATCAATGTGAGAGCCACATAAAATGAGAGGCAAAATAAGGATATTTTCCACAATCACCTCATGTTTTCTTCAAAATGAAAAATCCTGTTCCCCTGTCTTAGAAATGTGGCTCTCGTCAGCAGCTTTTCCTTCTAGGACACGAGACAGAAGACAGAGTGAGGCCTCCCACAGTCTCACAGAACACTTAGGAAGAGGTGCACAGGAGTTTTCTTTTTTAAGGCAGCTCTGTAAATAAAATGATCATGGATACTTTCTGGGATATTGCTTGGTTTGGTTTGCTTAAACTTATTTCCGTACTGCACTGGAAAACTTTCTTTTGCTTCTAAGCAGCACAAAGGAGGGTTCCCAAAAGACTCCCCACCAAACATGTCCAACCCTTTGACATTGTGACAGGACATTGTAAAGCTCACCCTAGAAACACACACACACACACACACACACACACACACACACACGGTGGGCCAGAATATCTCAACCTCATAATATTTTAGTAACTGTACTGTTTTGTGTTGGGCTGCACTCATAGCTATCCTTGTCTAAAGATGGCCAACAGGCAGCAGTTTGGATACACTTTGTAGATTTTGGATATCTGATAATCAAAACCCCCATACATCCATGGGTTAAAAGAGCTAAAGTGATATTACCTTCCCAAGGAAACCCCAGATAAAATTTTGTAAGTGCTGTTCTATTCTTTTCTGATTGGTTAATTTAAACTGACCCATGACTGCAGATATTTATGGGCCACTATGTGATGTTTCCTCTTTTTGGTACTGAGACTGAACCCATGACCCATGTTCTACCGTCACATCTTCACCGTGGGGTGTTTCATTGTATATACATGTATATGTTGTGCAATGTTTACTTCAGGCTTTGTCAATCTCTTCAAGCACTGATCACTTCTTTGTGTTGCAAACATTCAAAATCTTGTCTTCTAGCATTTCTGAAATGCCCACATTATCATTATCTACAGTCTCCCTACTGTGCAACAATATACCCCAATTTATCCTATGTAAACAGAACTGACAGAACACTAGTTGATGATACCTCCTTAGCTTTTACTGAATCTTAAAGGCCTGTAGATAGTTTGAAAGCTGAATGTCAGGAGTCAAATCACTTGGTACTGCAGGAAGGTGTAAAATCTGTTATTTAACAACATGTCATGTTTAACCTGGCAGTAACCAAAGCCAGAAGGAAAGTTTGCACTTAGAAGATTTAAAGCAAGTTTTCTTTGAATTATTAAGGCCAGAACAAGAACACTTAGTCCATTATCAACCTTGAAAAAGCCATTAGACCACTTGAGTTCATGTGATGAACATTCTTTTGTTATTAACATCATAAACTTAAAAATCTTTTTCTTTTTTTTTTTTTTTTGGTCTTTTTCGAAGGGTCTCCCTGTTACCCCCAGCTGTCCTGGAACACGTCTGTCAAGACCAGCCTGGCTTCTTGAATCTCACAAAGATCACCTCGTCCTGCCTCCGAGACTAGGATTAAAGGCGCTGTCACCACCCGCACGCGCTTAAAATCTCTTAAAACAAAAAAAAGCAAATGACAACATGGGAGGGGGAGGGGTTTGCTCCAAAAGATCCATGCTGAATTCCACAGACAGAAAATTGTAATTTTACAATGCAGTATCATTCAAGCTGAAATTAAAGGCGTTTTTCTCAAATTCTCTAATATACATCAATTGGGCCTGAATTAAAAATGTTCCCTAACTTGAAATAGCAGTTAAGTGAACACATCCCAGCCTGCCCTGCTCCCGTGTCGCTAATCTACAAGCAATGTGAGGAACGGTTTGTGCCTCGCAGGTAAGCAGGCGCCATGCATGCTACATCACAGTCAGCGCTAAGACTGAGCCATGACCGCAGGCTGAGCTATCCTCGGCTTTGCTACTTGCTCAGATAGCCTCAGACCCAAGAACGTTATGTACTAAAGGTTATTGTCCTGCACGTATCCCTGTGACAAATTCACAGTTTTGTTATTGATCTGATCTGCAGTAATGCCTGAGTCCAGATTCTTTTCCCTTTTCCTTTTCCTTCCTTCCTTCCTCCTCCCTGCTCTCTATTGTTTTTTTTTTTTTTGTCTTTTTGAGACAGGGTCTCCCTGTAGCCCCAGCTGGCCTGGAACTTGCTCTGTAGACCAGGCTGGCCTTGGCCTTGAACTTGCAAGGATCCACCTGCCTCTGCCTCCCAAGTGCTAGGACTAAAGGCGTGCGCCACCACGCCCGGCTGAGTCTTTCATTTTAAAGACGTTCCACCTGTGTGAGGGTAGCTGGGGAGCTTCTGCTCAGCTCTCCACTGTGCGGCGGTACTCCGCAGTGCCATCTGCGATGATGGCATCCAGAGGCGTGCGCTTCTTTCGGATGCTGCGGCCAGAGGAGATGAGATCAGCAAAGCCTCGCTGGTGCGAGAAGGCATAGGCAGAGCGCCTGGACGACACTCCCCTCAGGAAACTACTCTCTTGCCGCTTCCACTGTTCCTCAGCCTTCAACCGTTTGCGATGCTTCTGGATCTGGAGAAAGAAGGTGGGCGAAGCAGGAAGCATGAAAAAGAAAGTCTGTGATAGTTGGGATGCCCGGCCAATAGGAGCTAGACAGAAGCTAGCGCTGACTGAGAGCCTGCATGCGCCTCTACCTGCAGGCACAACCTTCCTCACATTGCTGTAGATTAGGACACGGGAGCAGGCCAGGCTGGGATTGTTTCCCTTGCCTGCAGGAAGCAATTGGAAAACCAGACTTTCACTTTTGCTAACCTGGCACTCTCTGTGAGTACCATAACAGATCAGTACAGGTTGAAGAAAAACCTCTACAGGTCTGTTTACCTGGGTGCTAATGCACACTGTGTGTGTGTTCATGTGTGCTCATATGTGTACGTATGCATGTGCGTATGAGTGGGTGTGGAGGCTAGAGTCCGTGTCAGGGGTCTTCCTCAAATTGCTTCCCTTCTCAATTTTTGTGACAGGATCTTTCACCAAAACAAATCTGGAGCTCACAGATCCAGCTAGACAGGCTGGCTGCTGAGCCCCAGGAGTCCTCGTGTCTCCACCTCCCCAGGACTGGGATGACAGGGGCAGGGTAAGGCTTTTTATGCATGTGCTAGGATTTGAACTCAGTTCCTTATGCCTGCACAGCAAGCATTTTACCAAGTGAGCCATCTCCTCAGCCCCCAACCCTTTTTTTACTGCACACTGTTACTGCCACAGTGCTTCTGTGGGTACTGAGAGTCACCTATCTAGCATCCCCTCTCCTTTCTAATGGAGGCTGATTTATACAAGTATCTCCTTCTCCCTTTAAAACCAGGTGACAAGCCTCATGGGATGTGGAGCTGACTCATCTTCCTTGCTATGTACTAGCTCAAGAAAGAGCATACCGGTTCCCACAATTCAGAGAAGTGTGTGAAAAGTTCCCAGGGTCCTGAGGGAAAGCTATGGAACAGTCAGTGTCTTTCCCTGTGTATTAGCATGTCAGATGGGATGCCAGGAACTGCTGTGGCTACCTTCCAGCACAAGATGACACTAATAACAAAGATACTAGCTTCACTGAGGAGGGTCTGGGAAAGAACCCAAGTCCAACTGAGCTTGAAGCATGCTAATTATTATGCCAGTGGAGATGTTACATTATTGTTGAGACATTTTGAGACTCAGATTTCTGTCACTTGTAGCTCAAAGGATCCTGCTACAGGAAATGTTTTGCTTCAAGTAATGGGGCACCCAACCCATTTGCATGGCAAAATGTTAACATTATAATTGTTAAACTGAGGGACAAAATATTATAATTGTGATATTAAAGGGACAAATATATGAAGGTTCCTTATTCTATGCCCCTCCTTTTGCAAGATGGAGTTAAAGAGAAATAGTAAAAAAATGGGGACAGGCATGGTTATACTCGCTTTTAATCCCAGCAGAAGCAGGTGGACCTCTGTGAGATCAAGGCCAGCCTAGTCTACATAGTGAGTTCCAGGCCCAGCTGGGGGTATAGGGAGGCCCTATCTCAAAAATAAAACAACAAACCAATCCACCAACAGATTCTTACCAACTTTCCATGTACCGAGAAACTGGCAGGAAAGATGCTATTGGGAATGCTTTGATTTCTGGGAGGGACACTCAAGGCAGAGGTAGAGGAGGCCTGGGAGGGGCACTCTAGGCAGAGGTAGAGGAGGCCTGGGAGGGGCACTCTAGGCAGTGACAGAGGAGGCTTGTATCTCCACATACCTTATCACTTTCTGATGGCCAAATGGTCATTGATAGGAAACGGATAGCAATGACGGGCAATAAGCACACTGCCACAGTCAGGATGATGGTCAACCAAATATAGGGCTGCCTCAGGGCATTCGAAGCTGTACCTGGAAAGAAATGGAAATGAGTTACAAGGCTTCTTTAGTCATAAAAGCATAGTTCATATTCCATACCGATCAGTGGTTAAGATTTTATAACCAGATCAACTTCCCCAAATAGCCCACCCAGAAATGGACATTTTCTGGTTTTTTTTTTTTTTTTTTTTTTTTTTTCCTGAGACAGGGTTTCATTCTGTAGCCCAGGCTGAACTAGAACTCACTGTGTGGCCCAGGCTGGTCTTGGACTCACTCGGTCCTTTTGTCTCTACATGCAGAGTACTGGACTGCAGGTGTGAGCCACCATGCTTGGTCATTTTTAAAACCAAGACTCAGCAAACAAAATGAAAAGGATCAATTGTTTGCTAGAAGCAAATGTACATAAAGGAACAAATAATTGGGGATGTCTTTGTTAATAATGAATTAATAGGGCTGGAGAGATGGTTTAGCGGTTAAGAGTGTCTACTGCTCTTGCAGAGGACCTGGGTTAGATCCCAGCACCCACATGGTGGCTGAGAGCTGTCCTTAGCTCCAGTTCCAGGGGAATCTGACACCCTCTTCTGACCTCTGCGGCATTGCATGACACAGGTGCACAAACCGACATGCAGACAGTTCATTCATACACATAAAAAATAAATAAAATAAAATAAAAGAATTAATAAAAAATGTAAAATTGGGGCTGGGCTATAGCTTAGGGGTAGCAAGCACCAGACCTGAAATCATCCCCCCAAACACACATACAAAAGCAGAATTCAGCAGTAGAGACTTCTGAAAAGGCTAAAGAAAGCAGTGTCTAACATCTGTCTTGGCTTGTAGCTCCGAGTATTAGTCATTAGAACTGGCAGTACACAGTCCTTCACATAAGCCATTCAATCTACGCTGAGGCATGAGAGCCACGTTGTCTCTGGACAACGTAAGGAAATGTAGTCAAGAAGTTAAAGAATTTCCTCTAGAAAACACAACTAGCCACAGCCCCCTGTCTCAAAAAGACCAAAAAAAAAAAAAAAAAAATTAAAACTGTCATGGTGATATAATCTTTGTCAAGTCACCCTGACAAAATGTGTTTTGTTTTATCTTAAGAGTGTTTTCCAGAAGTAGAAATACCTGGTCAAAGTGTATGAAAGTTTTATAGTTTATTATGCATTTCCAGATAGTGTCTTGAAATATTAAACTACAATATAGTTTTACAGTGTGTGTGTGTGTGTGTGTGTGTGTGTGTTTGTGTGTTCAATTTTCCCATACCTATCAATATTCAATATTGGGTTTTGTTTGTTGGTGGTGAGGAAAAGGTTTTATATAGCCGCAACCATCTCCATCATCTCCCCCTCCTCCTCCTCCTCTTCCTCCTCCTCCTCCTCATGTAGGTTTGCTGGTATACAACTCACTACATAGACTAGGCCAGCCTCGAACTTGCAGGAATCCTATTTCTGTACCCTGAGTGCTTCAATTATAGGAACATGAGACTATGCCTGGCAAACCTTTTAATCTATTTTATTTTTTAAAGATTTACTTTTAGGCTAGGTGTGGTGGCACATGCCTTTAATCCCAGCACTCTGGCAGCATAGGCAAGTGGATCTCTGTGAGTCTGAGGCTAGCCTGGTTTACATAGTGAATTCTAAGCCAGTCAAGGCTATATACATCTTTTAATCTTTAAGATATCTAATTTAATAGATGCACAGTTTTATCTTAATGTGATTTTAACTTGTTTACCACCTTTTCAACCCACTACTGCTATTCGGTTTCCACTTAGAACATTAATTTTCACTAGCAATAATTCACCCTTTATGTATTTTTGTGCTTACCCAGTAGTTATATCAGAATCTAATCCAATAACATTTATTTTTAGAATTTGGAAAATACCAACCTGTGAACTGAAATGCAGATGGAAAGAGAACATGTATTCCAGCACTGTGAAAATCAAACATGATGCCAAAGTAGAGTGCAATGCTTCCAAAAATTGAAAAAGCATTCACAAAAGTCCAGTAAGAAGTATCCAAGCCAATCTGTTGGGAAATCAGAGGAAACAGGGCACTCATTTGGGGAAGTCAAGAAAAGAAAGGAATTCTGAAACCGGAATTTGGCAATTTAGGCATGATTTGGCTTGAACAGTAAACAACCAGAAACCAAACCATCCTGGACTCAGGCAAGACAGAGGATATGCTTGGGATGAGAGACGGAAAGAACATTCTTATTTTGTAAAGTGACAGAGACTCTGAGAACAGGTTGTGCAAGCCAACCTAGGTATAGAAACATAGCTGCCGACAGGCGCAGAACGCTGTGAAGGAAAGCCACATACCTGGAAATTAACGGTTATTACTAGAGCTGAGGCTACTGTGATAGCAAAAGATTGGTAGTCTGAAGGTGCCTCTCCATCCTGCCCCACAGTTTGCAGGTAAGCTCCAAGCGGTATGAAGAAGAGGACCATCGATGTTAAGATCCCGTGCAGCAAGCTGACGAAGAATTTCCTATAGTTGAACAGCAAGTCCCTCTGTCCAACCACATACAACCCAGGGAATCGAAGGCTCAGTTTGTCACTCACATCCTTGAGGAGAAAACAAAATTAGGGTGATGTATTACTGTCTATGAGGGCAAAGATGAGAGGTTACAATTTGTGTCTCGCAAACAGTTTCAACTTGCAGTTGGGTTTTAGGAAGGCAAGCTGGAAGACAGAACATTATGTGTAGAGACAACCTCAGCTTTAGTTCATCATTATTTGATGTTTAATTCAGAGAGGGGCTAGGTAGGGCTCTATTACTGTGCAAGCTATGGGAAGAAAATTGATTAGTAATGTCAGTTTTACCCCAGAGATAATATATTTACATTATTTCAAATTTAGATGAGAAAAATATTCACATAGAAGTTAAATTAATCCTTAATTATCATCATTTATTTATTTATTCATTTATTATCTCCTTTCTAAGAATCACAGATAAAATATAATTTAGGAACTAAATACATAAACTTTGGAGTTAAATTTTACTTTTTAAATGAGTAAATTATTAATACAAGACATATATTAGCTTCTCAGTTTCTGAACAGGCAGATGTCTGAAGGGAACATATGAGTATGCTTGCCAATAGACTCAGCTTCTTACAGAAATCCTCATTTAAAAAAAAAATTTTTTTTTTGAATTTTATTTCTGTATGTGCATGAATGTATTGTGTGCATGCAAGTTTGTGCACCCGTGACGTGCAATGCCACGGAGGTCAGAAGAGGGTGTCGGATTCCCCTGGAACTGGAGTTCTCCTGGAATTGGAGTTTCAGACGGTTCTCGGCCGCCATGTGGGTGCTGGGGATCGAACCCGGGTCCTCTGCAAGAGCGGTCGGCGCTCTTAACCACTAGGCTATCTCTCCAGCCCCGAAATCCTCATTTTTTACACTATAACCTAAAGCACAGTAATTGTGGCTTGATAATGGAGTCAATATTAGAGTTTACTTAGGATGAGTAAAGCCAGGGGAACACATTGACTTTGGCTGGAGATAAATGTGTCCAGAGCATCCCCAGCCCCCGGCTCCTACCTGGTCGAGCAGCCCCATGAGAAGCACTGGCAGGCTGGAGTACAGGACATTGTACAGGGTGATGAACCAGTCCTCATATGCCGTCTGTGAAGGGAGGAGAGATGTTCCATTTTGTGCACAAATACAGATTTCCAGCCTGTTTTCTCCAGGGAGGACTGGCCCCTGCCAAGTGAGGATTTCTCCTGCTAGAGAAAACCCCCTTCATCTGCCTTCTCTTGCACAAAGCAGAAGCCTGTTTCTATATAGTGGGTAGCATCTCAGACCTTTGCACAGAAACAGTCCACTCTTTCCCCTCCCTTAAAAATGTAGGAATACTCAGAAAGGTAAAAGATACTACTCTGATAATGTTAGGAAAAGAGGTCAGTATTGATTATATATATAAACGCCAGCCACCTGACATGGGTCCTTTTCAACTGTACTATGTGCTTGGGGCTAGAGAGATGGCTCAGTGGTAACTTCCTTGACTGGTGGTAACACCTCTTGCAGAGGACTTAAGTTCAGTTCTCAGCTTCCACATGTTAGCTAAGAACCATCAGTAACTAGTTCCTGGATATCTGATGGCCTCTTCTGGCCTCCATGGGCATTATACACATGTGATGCATTTACATACATTCAGGCAAAACACTCATATACATAAAATAAAACTAAATTTAAAAATTTTAAGTGTAGCATGTGTTGTTGTTTTTTTAAATTTTTTTTTCACTCTGTAAACCAGGCTGGCCTTGAACTCACAGAGATCCGCCTGCCTCTGCTCTGCCTCCTGAGTGTTAGGATTAAAGGCACTCGCCACCTCGCCTGGCTTAAAGATGGTTCTTAGCTGCCATGTGGGTGCTGGGAATTGAACCCAGGTCCTCTGCAAGAGCAGTTGGCACTCTGCTGAGCCATCTCTCCAGCTCCAGCATATGTTCTTAATCACTGAGACATGTCTTCAGCTCCAGTGTTTACAATTTTTATTCTCCCTTATTAATGAATTAGAATTCTGGAAACTGAATTGAACACTTATAAAGCTTTTAATATTAAAAAAAGAATACTTAAATAAAAGTAGTTCAGGAAGTCTGGCCAGATGGCTCAATGGGGAAAAGGCTCTTGCTGCACAAGCCTGGCAATCTGACTTTGAACCCCTGAGCCCATATAAAGGTGGAAGAAGAGAACTGACTCTATGAAGTTATCTGGCCTCCATATCCACATTATCTCTCCTCTCTCTCTCTCTCTCTCTCTCTCTCTCTCTCTCTCTCTCTCACACACACACACACACACACAGTAAATATTTTAAAAAGAACTAGCATTGGGCTGGAGCGATGGCCTAGCGGTTAAGAGCGCCGACCGCTCTTGCAGAGGACCTGGGTTCGATCCCCAGCACCCACATGGCGGCCGAGAGCCGTCTGAAACTCCAGTTCCAGGGGAATCCGAGACCCTCTTCTGACCTCCGCGGCATTGCACGACACGGGTGCACAGACTTGCATGCAGACAGTACATTCATACACATACAGAAATAAATAAAATTAAAAAAAAAATTGGCTTTTAAAAAATTCCAGCATGTGGATGTACAATTTCATTATCCATTCATCATTTTGTTGTTTTGAGACNATATGGAAATAAATAAAAATTAAAAAAAAAAATTAAAAAAAAAAAAAAAAGAACTAGCATTTTATTCTCATAAAATTCTACTCAAAAACAGTTTAAAAAATAATGTTCTTTTACCTGTGCCGAGTAGCCATTGAAGAAGGAATACCAGAAATGAACTAAAGTAAATGCAAAGTTTTTGTAAAAGAAGTAGCGTAGGAACTTGCACATCCTTATGTATGACCAGCGGCCATGCACCAGCAGCAGCCTCTGCAGATAGCGGAACTGAGCAAAAGAATAGTCACTGGACATGACGGCTTGCATTCCTTCTTGTCCGCTTATTCCAACACCAATGTGGGCAGCTATAGGGCAGAGGGAGAAATGGTACATCAGATGCTGCTTTTAAGCCAAAGCATTAGGTGACATAATACTTTCCATAGCGAAACAGAAAACAAAGACACATACAGTCATGGAACAACACATATAAAAGCTCTCGCTCGCCATCCCTCACCCCAGCTCCTAATCCCGACTTGAAGTCAGAGGTCCCAGTATGCTAGACAAAGTACATGGTGGAGCCTGTCTAGCTACTTCTGCGAGGACCTCTGGTGGGTGGTGAATCCCATTTGGATTATCTGTCCAATTCAAAATGCCTCTTCTGCCCGTAAGGTGATCCCCAGGCACCCATGGGTACCCTCCATGTCCCTGCCTCCTGGGCCACAGCTGAGTCATCCTACATATACAGATACTACAAAATTGCCCCTCTCAACCTCCATTCTCCTCTTATTCTAATTGGAGGTGGGAAAGGAATGAAAAACTATTTCCCAGACTTTGTTGCAGCTAGCTTCTCTTTGTGAATTAGGTCTACTGTTTAGATCCACTCATGACTTGGAAACAAGTAAATTAGAGACAAGCATCTCTGTTCCTTTTTGATATTTCTGTAGCAGAGTTCATATCCATTTAAACTTTTTAATTATTTTTTTATTTTATGTATATGAGTGTTTGCCTGCATGTAAGTAGGTGCACCCTCGGAGGTCAGAAGAGGACATCAGATACTCTGGAACTGTAGTTACGGATGCTTGTTAGCTGTGGAACTCGGGTCCTCTGCAAGAGCAGCTGTTGCTCTTAACCTCTGAGCCATCTCTCCAGTGCCTCATATCCACTCTTTAGCTGTCCAGATGTTGATAGGCAGCTGCAAGGGCTTCTCAACCAAGAAGTTCTTCAGAGAGGCCCCAAATGGAGATGTTTTTCTAGTGAGTGGCCCAGGGGTTAGAGACTCATCCTAGAACATTCTTCAGTCCATCCAGGGCACTGGAAGGCACCTAGTCCAGTGTATTAACTGGGTTTTGCTCATAATACCTGCAGGAGTCTGTTTTCTATACTTAACCCTAACTGATCATTTGGACTAATCAGTCTTTCTCTTTAGGATCCTAAAATTAGCATCCAGGTGTGCTACTGCCCAGAATTTTACCATGTAAATTCTTGAAGTAGAAATACTTCTTTCTGAAGGTCTCTGACAGGCAAAGGAGAGAGAGAGAGAGAGAGAGAGAGAGAGAGAGAGAGAGAGAGAGAGAGAAAGGGTGGCTGGCAAGCAGACAGATAAATAAGCAGATAAACAGAGAGTGGGGTTCCCATGAAATCCTCGTTCCTGACTGCAGTCTTTCTAAAGTGTGGCTTCTTAACAAGGGTTAGATACTTTATATTTATTTTGTTTAACTGATTTTTTTTAACATATACTCTCATTTAGCTCATTCACTATGTAACTATTTAACTCATTATGTAACCAAGGATAGCCTTAAATTACTGATTCCCCTGCTCCTACCTTCCAAGTGCTGGGATTACAGGCATTTTCTACCATGTCTGGTTTGTGTGGCACTGAGGATTAAACTCAGGGTTTTGTGCATGCCAGGTAAGGACTACCAATTGACCTGCATCTCTAGTCCCTTACTATCTTCTTTTTTTTTTTTTTTTTTTTTTTTTTTTTTTT
>VZQC01007422.1:2877304-2921968 GCA_009823505.1 Rhizomys pruinosus | reverse complement strand
TTTTATGTGTTTGAGTGTTTTTCCTGCACGTATGTCAGTGTATCACATTTGTGCAGTCCCCCCCGCAGAGGCCAGAAAAGGGTGTTGGATTCCTTGGACCTGGAGTTGCAGATGGTGGCTGCCATGTGAGTCCTCTGTAAGGGCAGCAAATGCTCTTAACCATTGAGCCATCTCTCCAGCCCCACCTTTATATCTTTTAAAATGATTTTTTTCTTAAGCTAGTTTTGTTTGTTTTTGCCTAATATTCTTTTTTTTTTTTTTTTTGGTCTTTTGGAGACAGGGTCTCCCTGTAGCCCCAGCTGTCCTGGAACTCACTCTGTAAACCAGGCTGGCCTTAAACTCACAAAGATCCACCTGCCTCTGCCTCCCAAGTACTACGATTAAAGGTATGTGCCACCATGCCTGGCTGTTGCCTAATATTCTTAATCAAAAGAATTTTAAGTGAGGCCTTCGATTTTCAAAGGCCCACTAATGGCCTTAAGACATAATTTTTTTGGAGATTTCCAGAATGAATAAAAAAATCGTAATCTTATCCATCTTTCCAGTAGTTATTAAATACCATTTTCAAGTTAAGAGAATTAGGAATTTTATCCAGGTCATGACTGTAAACATTGTCATTCAAACCATTTAGAGAACATATGTTCGTGAATACAAGCAACTAGTCCTCAAACTCTAATAATAAAGGGACTGCCAGTTTCTAACTAGAAAGAAGCTTCAAAAATCCTGCCCCAGTTGCAAACAGAGCCTAGAAAATTTAAAGTATAACTGTAGTAACTTGTCCAAACCTATGTTTTCAATCACACTTTGCAGTTCTAAAAAAAAAAAAAATTTCAGAAACTGCATCTCATTATTTATGATCCTTTTCAAAACACATAAATAATTTTTGTGACTAGTCATGGTTGGCAAACTGCTTGGCTCTCTTTCCTTCCTGAACAAGCAGCAGAAGAAAATGTGCTGCCAGGGCCAGGCCCTGGTCCCTCGTCTGTCAACCTTTTCATGGAGCAGTATGTGAAATGAACATTCACGCAGCTCACAGGGGAACAGGAAGCCACTGAACTGGCAATAGTAACACTGGTTCCCCTCTAAAATCTAAATATAGAACCTACTGTAGTTTTCCTAAATGGTCATGTTGTCACACTGCCTCCTACCTATATTTGTACTCATAGATTAATGCCACTTTTGACCCTGGTCAGAGAAGATTCTTTTTGCAGTGAGTGTCAGTTAATGTAAAGACTGGTAACTGCTCAGAGCACTAGGAATCAGTGACTCCTGAGTACTCAACCCTAAATAGGACATCTATGAGTCATCTTCAGGCACAAGACAGAGAAAGGGCAACCTCTGAGAGTCTGTGGATTTTTTTGCTAGGGGTAAAAATGCAGTGATCATTCCCTCTACTTCTAGGAGAGAGATATCAATCCCGCCCTCCATTTTCTGCATATTTATATTTAAAAAAATTATTAGTGTGTGTGAGATGTGTGTACATGCCAGAGTGCATTATTAGTGTGTGTGAGATGTGTACATGCCACAGTGCATTATTAGTGTGTGAGGTGTGTACATGCCACAGTGCATTATTAGTGTGTGTGATGTGTACATGCCACAGTGCATTATTAGTGTGTGTGAGGTGTGTACATGCCACAGTGCATTATTAGTGTATGAGGTGTGTACATGCCACAGTGATTAGTGTGTGTGTGTGTGTGTGTGTGATGTGTGTACATGCCACAGTGATTAGTGTGTGTGATGTGTGTACATGCCATAGTGCATTATTAGCGTGTGTGATGTGTGTACATGCCACAGTGCATTATTAGCATGTGTGATGTGTGTACATGCCACAGTGCATTATTAGTGTGTGTGATGTGTATACAGGCCACAGTGCATTATTAGTGTGTGTGATGTGTGTATATGCCACAGTGCATCGTTAGTGTGTGAGATGTGTGTACATGCCACAGTGCATTATTAGTGTGTGTGATGTGTGTACATGCCACAGTGTATTATTAGTGTGTGTGATGTGTGTACATGCCACAGTGCATTATTAGTGTGTGTGCGTGATGTGTGTACATGCCACAGTTCATGTATGGCAGAGGACAAATTTCAGAAATCAGTTCTCTCTTTCCAACTTTTGCTGAGCTACCGTGTGTGTGTGTGTGTGTGTGTGTGTGTGTGTGTGTGTTTTAAAAACATAGATATATTTTTAATTCTTTCTAAAATTAGAATATACAGCATTGGTTTCATTATGGAACTGTCAAGCGAAACTTGTTTCTCTTGATTCTCCTCTGCTCCCCTCTCCTTCCCCATCTCCCACTCCTCCTTTGGGCCCTCCCGTCACGCCCATAGCCCCCTTTCTGCTCTCATGTCTCATATGTCCTGTTACTCTCCGCTCTTTCCTTGACTTCTCTTTGCTCCCCTTTCTCACGATCTCCTCTCTAGTCTTTTACCTGTACCTTCATACACTCGGTTCACTCACATTCACTTATATAAACATTATAAGCTAGGGTCTGCATATGACAGATAACAAGTGATTTTTGTCCTTTGTGTATATTGGTCTTGATGTAGCACAAAGTTTTACAAAATAAAACAGGCACAGATATTACTTGGGTAGGGTCTAAGGAGACATCAGTTTCCTACATTTTCATCCCAAATGAATGTCCTTAAGTTATATATAAATATGTATTATACTATATTATTTTATGAATTTGGCATATAATAGAGCTTCATAAAAATTTTAAACAACCTGGGCCAGCAAAATGGCTCAGTGAGTAAAGGTGGTTGCTGCTAAGCCTGATGACCTGAGTTCCATCCCCAGGACCCACATGATGGAAGAAGAGAATTGACTCCTAAAAGTTGTTCTCTGACTTCCATATGTATACTGTGACACACACACGCACGCACACACACACATATGTACACACACTAAATAAATGTATTTAATGTTTTAAAAATTGAAAATCAAGAAAACTGGGTGGGGCTGGAGAGATAGCCTAAGAGCTCTTGCAGAGGACCTAGGTTCGATCCCTAGCACCCACATGGCGGCTAAGAACCATCTGAACTCCAATTCCAGGAGAACTCCAGTTCCAGGGGAATCTGAGACCCTCTTCTGACCCTGCGGCATTGCACGACATGGGTGCACAAACCTACATGCAGACAGTACACTCATACACATACAAAAATAAATTAAAAAAAAAAAAAAGAAAACTGGGTCTATATGAGGTATATCTATGTTGATTTTGCCCTGCCTTTTTGATGACAAATGGGGAACCTAGGAACAAAACCTTTAATTCTATGTCATAAAACAAAATGACAAATTTATAAGGTTTCTTCAGTTCCACAACATCCAGAGGTCTACATTGTAGCAGAATAAAAATCATACTTGAGTTACCTTTTAACATAGGTAGTTACAGCTACGTTATAAGTTGCATATTGGAAAATAGAGCAGAGCTACCTACAAAGGAAAAATCAGATGTAACTCAGAGCAGGAACGCCCTTCCTATGGTTAGACAAGCACCAGGAAAAACAGCGGAGGGGAGTGGAACGTGGTAGCAACAGATACATGCATTGATAAAGAAGCAAGAAGACATACGTCATACAGATGGCTCCTGCTGAAGAAGATAAAGTTGTAATACTCTTAGCATATACCAAGGAGGAGAGGGAGGAGAAGACTCTAAGAAAAGAAAGAGATGGATTCATGAGTCAAAATAGGCTGATTAAATTCTGGTTCTATGAGATGAACTTAAGATACTCAGCACAACAAGTCATGCATATGCATATATAGTCATGTAATAATTTGTCTTTAACAATAACAAGAATAATATATACAGAGCTTAAGATAGCAGTGGAGATAATTATCTTGTGTTCAGATGAGAAAATAGGCCCAAGCTTAAGTCCCAGCGGACATGGGAAGCTGGCGGTGAGAAGAGAAGCCATTATCAATAGTCTAGGTATTTTCATGACATAAGTTGAGCATCCCTAATCAAAAGTCTAAAATGTTCCAATCCATGAATACTTTTGAGCAGCATTCGATAGTAAAATCTATGCAAAATTTCCCCAAATCTGAAAATTCTACAATCCAAAGTCTACAAAAGCTGAAACACTTTTGGTTCTAAATACTTAGGATAATAGATTGTCTGGTAATTTATATTAATATGGGGGGGAGGACAGGGACTCCCACACATGGGTGAGGTCCAGAGGTTTGGTCTGTATGCTCTAATAGCAATGTAACTGTATTTCTGCTTGACAGAACTCAGTCTTTCAAAGGTGAGTACCTGGGATCGTCCAACTAGAAAAAAAAATGACCCTTGGCAGTCTGCTAGGAGAATCAGGATAGCAAGATTGTGGGAGACTTTTTCTTCAGGGCTATATATGCTTAGGTGTGAGAGAGTAATAGTCTCAAAACAAATATCAGAGATACTTTAACAACTTACGCTGAGTACAGATTTTTTACAGAACTTATTAAACATTAAAGTTTAAAAAAATCTGGATTAAGAAAAATTAATTTTATTTGTAATTCCCTTAAGTTTTTAATCAGAACAGAAACATTAGTTTTAAATATTAAGGTTTTAAAAATATTTATTTTTTAGATATTTATTATGTTATTTATTTCTTATTTTATGTGTATGAGTGTATTACTTGCATGTGTGTAAATGCACCCTTATCATGCAATGCCCAGGGAGGTCAGAAGGGATTGTTAGCTGCCATGTGGGTGCTGGGAATCAAACCCGGGTCTTCTGCAAGAGCAGTCAGTGTTCTTAATCGCTGAGCAATCTCTCCAGGCCCGGAAAAATATTAATATTTTTAAATAAGCTCATAAGAGTATGGGAAACTAGCCAAAGGGGAAAGACCAAACTGTACATATGAAAAAGGAGACAATGATAATCTTACCGCTAAAACTCATCTTGTGTTGGCATTAAGTGAGTACCTTCCCACTCCTACTGGCTGCGTCCTAAGGGTAGTTAGGGCCCAGGCAAGGCGTGGTTAAATGCCTTCACTGATGTCTGCTTTATGAACACCTCAGCAATGGAATCTAAGGAAACCACCCCCGAAATGTTCCTGCCACATCTCCTCTGCAGCAAGCTGGGTGTCACAGGCTACCTGTGCACAACTCACTTTTGATCATGTTCACGTCATTGGCCCCGTCTCCAATGGCCAGTGTGATGGCCTTCTTGTACCTCTTCACCAGGTCTACTACCATGGCCTTCTGCTTAGGGGTGACACGGCAGCAGATGACTGCGCTGCACTCGCAGGCCAGGTCCACGAAGTTCCGCTGTCGCTCCTCTTTCTTCACCTCCAGCCTTCTCTTACTCTGGGTCCGCATTTGCCTCTCTTGTTCTGTCCTTGGGAACTTTAGCTTCAAAATATGACCTCTCTTGGCCTTTTTCTCTAGGAGGATTTCATTCTGTGACATTGAAAGAAGGAGGTGTCACTGATCACTTTAGTTTTTATATCAAAAGTACTATTCCCAAGACTTAGCTGATGAGAAGGGAAGTTGCTCTGATTACAAAAAAATAAACAATAAGAATACAGAAAAAAACAAAAATCTATAGGGAAGTGAAAACGATCTATTCATTGATATACTTAGATAACCACTTATACCAATTTTCTATAATTCCTTTCAGATATCCTCCAATATTAGTACCCGAGCTTAGAAAGCCACACTTGCCTTTACAGGCTGAGACTCAGACTGACAGGTAATAAACACGCAAAGCCATCAAGAACTGGTCCCAAATGAAGTTGTTTCATTCGAGTGAAAGGTGAAGACACGGTCCCGATACTTACCAACCAGGAACCAGTGATGATCAAGGCTCGGTTTTCTCCTGGTGGAAAAAAGGGTTCGTGCACAGGGGGCACAAATTTCGCATAGACTCCACCCCTGTTTCTCTGGTTCTCCACCCTGGTATGAATAAGAGAACTGGGGGAAAATAAATTATGATATTTAAATATAAGGCCATAAAAGGTTCTAGACTGTAATTCTGACATTTTAAAGATGGTGTTACAAAGAGCACAGCATGACATTTAACTTTTTTTTTCAATTTTTAAATGATTTTTTAAAAATTTTATTTATTTTGTATGTGTATGAGTGTACTGTCTGCATGTAGGTTTGTGCACCCATGTTTTGCAATGCCACAGAGGTCAGAAGATGGTGTCGGATTCCCCTGGAACTGGAGTTAAAGACGGTTCTCAGCTGCCATGTGGGTGTGGGGATCAAACCCGGGTCCTCTGCAAGAGCAGTTGGTGCTCTTAACCACTAAGCCATCTCTCCAGCCCTAACTTACATTTTTTAAAGTGTGTTGAGAGTTGCATTTAAAGAGCTTAAGAGAGTTGAGTATATTTTCTTTTTCTTTCTTTAGTTTTTTCCTTTTTTTGGTATTTTTGAGGCAGGGTCTCCCTTTTAGTACCAGCTGTCCTGGAGCTTGCTCTGTACACCAGGCTGGCCTTGAACTCACAGAGATCTGTCTACCTCTACCTCCAGAGTGCTGGGATTAAAGGCGCATGCCACCACACCCAGCTGAGTATATTTTAACAGTTGTATAACTAGTCTGTAGTCTCTAGAATGTTTTCATCTCATAAAACTTTGTGACTGGAATTTTTAGTTCTCTTTTTGTGATTGGCTTATGTCATTATGTCTTCAAAATTCATCAGTATTATAGAATATATCATAATTTCCATCTTTTTAAAGGGTCAATGACTCCACTGTATGAATATAGTGATTTTTGCTTATCTAATGTGTACATGAGTTGCTTCTACCTCTTGGTTATTGTGAATAGTGAAATACATATATTCAGAATCCCAATTTTAATTCTTTTGAGTAAATACCCAGATGTAGTATTGATGAATAGTATGGTAATTCTATTTTTAATGTTTTTAAAAAAATATTATTTTTATTGTATGTATATGAGTATATTGCCTGCATAGATGTAACTGCACCTATGTTATACAATGACCATGGAGATCAGAAGGCAGCTTCGGATCCTCCTGGAGTTACAGATGGTTGTTAGCCACCATGTGGGTGCTGGGAACTGAATCTGGGTCTTGTGCAAGAGCAGACAGTGCTCTTAATCACTGAGCCATCTCCCCAGCCCTTATTTTTAATGTTTTTGAGGAATCTCCTCATTGCTTTCCTTAATGGCTGTGCTGTTTTTCCATTCCCACGACAGTACATAAGAGTTCCAGTTTCTCCACAAGCTTACCAGTACTTGTTTTGTTTTTTCCCTTTCCTTTTTCTAGATCATCCAGAATGAGATCTTATCTCTGTAATTTTATTTGTATTTTTCTAATGATTAGAAATGCCAGCTGGGCGTCGTGGCGCATGCATTTAATCCTAGCACTTGGGAGGCAGAGGCAGGCGGATCTTGGTGAGTTCAAGGCCAGCCTGGTCTACAGAGCAAGTTCCAGGACAGCTGGGGCTACAGGGAGACCCTGTCGCAAAAAGACTTCAAAAAAAAAAAAAAAAAAAAAGAAAAAAGAAATGCTAAGCTTTCCATACGTTTATTAGCTGTTGTGCATCCTCTGTTGAGAAATGTCTGCTAAAGTTCTTTACTCATTTTCTTTTTTATTTAAAAATTTAGTTTTATTCATTAATCTGTGTGAATATATGTCCTGTGAGTGCAGTCCCCACAGTGGTCAGAAGAGGGAGACGGAGCCCCTGGAGCTTGAATTACAGAGTTAACGTTATGAGCCACTTGATGTGAGTGGTGGGAACACAAGACCAGGAAGTGCTCCTCAGCTGAGCCATCTCTCCAGCCTCCTTTGATCATTTCCTAAGTCTTGATTCTTCCACTGTGGGGCACCAAGTTCTTGATACCTTACTACTTGCCAAGGACAGCTAGATGAAGAGAAGGAAGTCAGTCCTGAGGGATTTTAGAATTCTGACTACTGCATGACAGAAAAAAAAAAAGCGCTAATTTCTCTATGAACAAAATTATAACCGCTTTTTAAATTTTGGGGTGCTTTGTATTAATATATTATTGTAACATTTTCATGTGATGGAAGAGTGAGTCACAGAGTTTTAGAGTGGAAGAGGTCTTAAAAACCTTGCCCGATCTTCTCATATTTGTAAGGAAATGAAGCCAGAGAGAGGCAATGTGATGTGCTTTCAGGGAGTCAGTGGGAACTCTGACCTGAGGACTCAGTCTCCCCAGTCAGCTGGAGGCTTTGTCCATTCCACACACGTCACAGTTATTCTTTACCTGCAGAAGCAGGCTTTATCATATTTTGGCATTATCATATTTTGAGCCAGATAATTCTGTTGTATGTGGCTGCCTATGGTCGAATACATTCTTTGAGAGGTTTTACTACCCTTAGTATCTGCCCACTGGAAGCCAGAAGGATCCTTGACCCCTGTTGTACCCACCAAGTGTTGACACTGCCAATGAACCCTGACAGACAAAACTGGCCCCCATTAGAGCCACTTGTCCAGAGCCCATGAGATGGTTCAGTGGGTAAAGCTGTTTGCTATACAAGACTAGTAACTTGAGTTCGATCGTTGGAACCTACATAAAGTGGAAGGAGAGAACTGACCTCACAAAGTTGTTCTCTGACCTCTACATATATGCTGTGGGACATGCATCTCTGTCCTCTCCTCTCTCATCCCGCCCCCCAACACAAATAACAAATAAAATAAAATTAGAACCTTCTCCCCAGGTATTTATTATCTTTCTTCCATGTTAATCTAACTTCCATTTTCAAGTAAAACAATGAGTGATCCTGAACTGGGTGTGGTGGCACACACATTTAATCCTAGCACTCTGGAGGCAGAGACAGGCAAGTTTCTGTGAGATTGAGGTCAACCTGGCTGGTCTCTATATAAAGTTCCAGGCCAGCTGGGGCTACAGAGAGACCCTGTCTCAAAGAGACCGCCCCCAAAATTGATCAGGACCAGTCGTTAAAAGGATAGAAGAGAAAAACACACTAAGTTCCTATTCAAACCATTTGACAGGAATCATTTCAAAAAACACAATTCTCTGACTCTAGCTTCAAGGCCTTCTAAGCACATCAGTGACTGGCGCAGCAAATGACATTGGTGCAGTAGCTGTATTTTTATCTTGGGGGAATCAATGGCTATCTATTTGGACTTAAAGCCCACTCATTGGGAGGAAACTAATGTGTGGTACTGTAAACATAGCAAATACACATAGCTGGAGAGGTCATAGATCTTAGAGAAAACCCCGAGGCTGTCACATCTCTAGACAAATATAATTTCTTACTATGTATTAAAACATTGACTCCTTAGATTTACAGACAAGTATAGTCATCACTCCTCAAAGAAGGTGTTTTGTTTTTGTTGTTTTTGCAACAAAGACTATTACAGTTCCACAGCTGTTCGTTCACACACAGACATTATCTGAGAATTGCCCAAACCTAAGTGGCACATCTACATTGCAACTTCTACACCTAAGGCTCAGGGAACATAAAACAAGGGGTAAAAAGAACACTAATGTATCTCTTAATTTTCATTGGGCTTAGGGCCCAATCCCTAACACATTTAAAGAGAGATCAGAAATTTATTAAGGTCCCCATCTATAAAAGGTAAGCTCCTGGGGCTGGAGAGATGGCCTAGCGGTTAAGAGCGCCGACCGCTCTTGCAGAGGACCCGGGTTCGATCCCCAGCACCCACATGGTGACTAAGAACCATCTTTGAGCCCGGCATGGTGGCGCACTCCTTTAATCCTAGCACTCAGGAGGCAGAGGCAGGTGGATCTTTGTGAGTCCAAGGCCAGCCTGGTCTACAGAGCGAGTTCCAGGACAGCTGGACTACAGGGAGACCCTGTCTCGAAAAGACCAAAAAAAAAAAAAAAGTAAGCTCCCTCATGTAGCAGAGGGCCAGGAACAAAAAAAGTCACAAGTGGCCAAAGCATAGAGAATAAGAGTCTGCAGAGTGTGGGTCCTTGGACAGGACTCCTCTATTAGACTCTACTCACCAAGGGCTCAGGACCATTGGGGAAGAGAAGATGGAAAGATTCTAAGAGCTGGGGAGGAGGTGCATGCCCATATGGAAATAGAGTTCTACAGCCTCCTGGGACTTTGCTCTTATGTCCTTATAGCAATGGTGTCAGCATACACAAGACGCATGCAAGCTCAAGCAGACAAAAACCCAGCACAGAACTGTGAAGGTGGGCAGCAGAACCCAATCTTAGTTTAAGAACTATTGTCAGCTGAGTACTGTCAGATGAAGAAGAGCTGATCTTCTTAAAGGGAGGGACTCTAGATAGGCTGATGAGACCCAAGTAGATGAATTTGCACTGAGGGATGTCTGGGGACACTAACTTGACACAAATGAAAGAATGTATGAATTCCAGTGGGGGGGTGCCAATCAGAAAGGGAGCATGAAAATAATTAAGACTGATTAAGATGTTCTGTATGAAACACACAAAAATTCAATAAAACCATTTATAAAGAAAAGAAAGATAATTCATCTGTATAAGTAGAAAGTTGGCTAGGAGCATAATGATAAAATCTACAACTTGTATGAATGTTACCTTTTTTTTTTTTGGTGTTTTTGAGACAGGGTCTCCCTGTAGCTCCAGCTGGCCTGGAACTTACTCTGTAGACCAGGCTGGCCCGAGTGCTAGGATTAAAGGCCTGTGCCACCACACCCGGCGAATGTTACCTTTTAATTTAGCTTAGGGACCAATCTCTTAACACTTAGAGGAGAGATCAGAAATTTATTAAGGTCCCAATCTATAAAAAGTAAATAAAACCATATGGTATGTAACCAAATTACTTACAATCAAAAACTACTTAAATAAACATAGTAAACATTTATTTGCCTAATGATACTTTTTTGAAACATACACACTTAAAGAGGCATGGTTTATGTGTTTTTATTCAAATAGAAGTGATTTCAATCATAGGCTACTAACTGTCTAATTTAGCAGCTGTCTAATGTACTGGAATGACTTGCAGAGTTGATCATCGAAAAGCCCATCAACTCCCTCCTAGTGTTACGGGGCCTCGCAGATGCGTGTATTAGCTTAATTCGACCTTGTGCCATTAGACACAAAATTGTTAAGAAGCCTGAGGAGTGAATGAACTATTAAGCCAGCAGTAAACACATTGTGGGAACCGTTATACCTTGTAATGAGATGGCGCTTTTACATGGGACGTTTCAAGGTCTGCTGTAACTGATTTAGGGCTAATGAATGTTCCACCACAAGTCAAGGTCTGAAGTAGGCCTATACTCTCTAGATAGACTACAGATGACCTACCTACATGATATAACCCACTGAAACTCTCTCTCTGGTACAAGGTTCTTTTTTGTTTTTTTGCCTCTTATTTCTGTTTCAGAAGATAAAAATCTCTGGAAAAGGCAAAACATAAACATAATTCATATTAATTTGCTAGTGATGGGCTGGGGAGATGGGTCATTTGGTAAAGTGCTTCCTGCACAAGCATGAAGACCTGAGTTTGAATCCCCAGCACCCATGTAAAATGCTAGGTATGGCAGTTTGCACTGTAATCCCCCCACTGTGGAAGCAGAGACAAGATGATCCCTAGGGCTTGTTGGCCAGTTCTAGTCAATCAGTAAGCTCTGGGTTTAGTGAGAAACACCCTCAAAAATAAGATGGAAGGGCTGGAGAGATGGGTGGCTCGGTGGTGAAAAGCATTAGCTGCTCTTGCAGAGGATCCAGATTCAGTTCCCAGCATACACATGGCACCTATCAACCATCTGTAACTCTAGTTCTAGGGGATCTGACTCCCTCTTCTGTCCTCTGCAGGCACTATACAAAACAGGTGCACTTACTTATACATAGGCAATACACACATAAAATAAAATAAAAAGGACGGACACACACACACACACATACACACACACACACACACACACACACACACACACACACACACAGAGGAACATATGATATCCCAGGCTTACTTATTTTTTCAACAGACAAATACAGAGGATTTCTAAGGAATAAAAAAATAGCCCCCAAAGCTTCCAGTTCTCCCTAAGACTGAAATCTATTCAGAGTGAGGTGAACACTGATACTGTGGGATGCCTGTGGTCCTGGAGCATTGTTTGAACATGAAGTGTCCCAAAGACATAGTCTAGCTACTGTTTCTCCATATCTTCAGCCTTCTGCATCTAGTCTTTGTAAAGAAGGAGCTATCTATTCCTGTGGCCCCACCTGCTACTTACTTTATATCCTCCCCGTAGCAGATAGTGGTATCTTCTTTCAGAAGTTCACAAGCAAAACCTATGTTTTCAGCAGTTTCTACAACAGACAAAAATTAAGTCAAATGTTGCTTCTACTTTATCTATACATGTTGAGTATCCCTTATCTAAAGTGCTTGGGAACAGAAGTGTTTGAGATTTTGAATTTTGGAACATTTGCAAGTATAAACACACACACACACACACACACACACACACACACACACAGAGAGAGAGAGAGAGAAATATCAGGAGGATGGAACTCACATCTAAACATGAAGTTCACTTACATTCAATGGGTGCCATATACGCACAGGCATTTTTTTGTTTTGTTTTGTTTTTGTTTTTAAGACAAGGTCTCCCTGTAGCCCCAGCTGGCCTGGAACTCACTCTGTAGACCAGGCTGGCCTTGAATTCATAGAGATCCTCCTGAGTGTTGGGATTAAAGGCGTGCGCCACCATGCCCAGCTACACACAGGCATTTTGTACAAGTCACAAGTGTACATGCATTCTGACCATGACCTTATACACCATGAGGTCAGGTGGCATCATGCCAGGGCTCAAAAAAGTTTCAAATTGTAAGTATTTGGGGGATTTTCTGATCAGGGATACCCAACCCATAATGATAACATTTTAAATTCATGAACATAACTGTGTTCAACCAAATATCTTTCTGTAGCAATGTACAGAAATGATATAAAGAAAAATTCATTCTAATACAATAAGTCACAGTTCATTCTGAGATTTTATTTATTTATTTATTTATTTATTTATTTATTTATTTATTTATTTATTTTGGTCTTTTCGAGACAGGGTCTCCCTGTAGCCCCCAGCTGTCCTGGACTCACTCTGTAGACCAGGCTGGCCTTGAACTCACAAAGATCCACCTGCCTCTGCCTCCCGAGTGCTAGGATTAAAGGCGTGAGCCACCATGCCTGGCTTTATTTATTTTTTAAAGACAGGGTTTCTCTGTAGCCCCAGCTGGCCTGAGACTTGCTGTGTAGACCAACCTGGCCTCTCTCACTCTCACTTGCCTCTGCCTCCCAAGTGCTGGGATTAAAGGCATATATCACTATACCTGGCTAGTTTGAGATGTTCTTAATAGACGTTAACAGAAGCTGGTTACATAATAAATCAATGTTCATTAAAATGATAAACATGGAGCTAGAGAGATGCTCAGAGGTTATGAGCACTTGCTGTTCTTGCAGAGGGCCAGGGTTCTATTCCTAGCACTCACATGGGGGCTTGCAATCACCTTAACTCCAGTTTCAGGAGATCCAGCACCCTCTTCTGGCCTCTATGTGTACTGCACACATGTGGTACACTTACATACATGCAAGCAAAATTCTCACACACATAAAATAAACATTTCGGTCATGGCTTGATCACTCTGTCACGGGCTAGGGGCAGGACAGCCATTTTTGTTGACTTTCACATAAGGCTCCTACTGAAAATGCTTTCCCTTTTTTCCAGTACTGCCTATTTGGTATTTATCAAAGGCCAGGGCTGGCCTTGTAACGTGGAAGAGTGTGTTGTAGCAAGAGACATTTGACTTCCCAAGAGAGGTTTGGGATTCATTCGGCTGTGAGTTTAAATGCTAAAATTTTCCTGGGGCATAAAGTGTTCATTATAATCTTCAAGACATGAAATAAGCAGGAAAACAAAAGTTATAGTTCAGCATTTTGTATTGCTAAACGAATGGCAAAGCACTGGACAGGCAGCGGGATGGGGCATGGTCTTTCCAGAGTAGAAGCTTACAGGCTACAGAGATAAGCTTAATCGCAATCAGCAAGATAAACCCAGGAGCTAGACTAGAAGGACTAAACTCTTCAGAGGGAGCTTGGGGAAGGATGAGGTCAGGGTGGGCTGGAACACAAGTGGAGGGTAAAGAAGAGAAAGCATGTCTGTTCCCACAGGATGGAAAGTCGGGAAGGTCATCTTGGGCAAAGGAAACATAAGTTGCATGTACTTGTGACTTAACAGACACACTTCCCTATATGACGAATTACCTTTTTTGTCACCTGTGAGCACCCAGATCTTAATGTCAGCTTTTGCAAGTTTTGAAATGGTTTCTGGGACTCCATCCTGAAGCTTGTCTTCAATAGCGGTAGCTCCCAAGAGCTGGAGTGGACATTTAAAAATAAAAATAAAAATTACCACATAAAAATTGTCTTCAAATACAGTTTCCAGCCTCTAAAAAGAGCTAATTATGCACCCAGTTGGTGCTCTGCTAGGAGTGGTTGGCACTGCACATTTGCCTCAAACCAAAGCAGCCAAAAATTTTTTTTTTTGTCTTTTTGAAACAGGGTCTCTCTGTAGCTCTGGCTGTCCTGGAACTTACTATATAGACCAGGCTGGGCTTGTACTCACAGAGATACGCCTGCCTCTGCCTCTGCCTCTGCCTCCCAAGTGCTGGAATTAAAGGTGTGTGCCACCATGCCTGGCGTAAAAATGTGTTTCTTAAAGAATTTAATTTACTGAGATAGAAAATGCAATATAGACATAGTTTGTGTGGCCTTCCTCTGTAAACCTGGTATTCAAGAGGCAGAGGCAGGAGGATCACCCATGAGTTAAAACTAGCCTGAGCTACATATTAAGTTCCAGGCCAGCCAGGGCTACAGAGAGATCCTGCCACCCCCCCAACCCCCCACCCCCTGTGTTAAAAGTGTACTTTCAAGGTGTAATGGCGTATTTGTTCTGTTTATACAAACATAAACCAGGTTCATTAGCTAAAAGCATTTTGTTGAATATTTTCCATTACTCTAAATTCGAGAGGACTATGTATTAAGTTTTGAAAAATTTCATTTTTTTGGGCTGGAGAGATGGCCTAGCGGTTAAGAGCGCCGACCGCTCTTGCAGAGGACCCGGGTTCGATCCCCAGCACCCACATGGCGGCTGAGAACCGTCTGAAACTCCAACTCCAGGAGAACTCCAGCTCCAGGGGAATCCGACGCCCACTTCTGACCTCCGCGGCATTGCACGACACGGGTGCACAGACTTGCATGCAGACAATACATTCATACACATACAGAAATAAATAAAATTAATAAAAAAAAATTTTTTTAAAAAGAAAAATTTCATTTTTTGTGGTAGGCTTTTCCATAATATAAATTAGTAATTCTTATAGTGAAAGCACTAAATGCTAATTTGTTGTCATTTAAATATCAAATGAATTTTCTTAAATGATATAAAAAATAACAGAATTAGGTTAGAACCACTCCGAATATTTTTTCTCAGTCAGGTGTGGGGGTGCGTGCCTGTAATCCCAACCCTCGGTTGGGGGGGGGGTTGAGACAGAGGACTTTTATGAATTCCAGGCTAGTCTGAAGTCCATAGTGAATACCAGGTCAGCCAGAGCAATGTAGCAAGACCCTGTCTCAAAAGGAAAAAAAAAAAAAAAGAACTTTTTTCCCTTTTTGTTTCTTTGATTACAACTTTTATTCTGTTTGTTAAA
This sequence comes from Rhizomys pruinosus, assembly GCA_009823505.1. NCBI lineage: Eukaryota > Metazoa > Chordata > Mammalia > Rodentia > Spalacidae > Rhizomys > Rhizomys pruinosus. Next base: position 2,906,372 of record VZQC01007422.1, on the reverse strand, counting down.
CAAAAGAAATTCAAATTATGAGCTGTTTGTATCAATTGAGATCAACAATGTAATAAAACAACAGAAATTTAAATTGTTTAAAGTGTCAAGTAAAAGTTATTAGGGAAAAACTCACGATTAAATCTTTCTCAATCTCTTCATATACTTTGTCCAGAGCTTCGTCTCGGTTGGTTGGAGCCACACTGGCAGCCATAAACTTTTTATTCCATTCTGCAAATTCTTTTTCTTTAATTTCTTTGTAGCATAGGCACAGGGTTCTAAGAGTTTCACTGGCAAAGATCTGTTTTATTTAAAAGACAATCCACCCATGTAAAGAAGAGTTACTTTTTAAATAAGTTTTCAAAGTACACATGTATTTGGTATATGGATGTGTGCTTATGTATGTATGTGTCACAGCACCCAGTCAGGGAGGTAAATGTGAGGAAGTCTGTTCTTTCCTTCCACCATGTGGGTTCTTGTCAGGCCTGGCAGCAAGTGCCTTTACCCGTTGATCCATCTCACTGGAGTCCCCAAAGCCGTTAATTGATGGAGATCAAGGTTGAAACCTTATTTTGAAGTACTATGCTGACAAAACTTAAAGAGAGACCATGAAGTACAAAGGATTCTACAAAGAAATTAAACCCTGCCTTCTAGTCAACTTGGTTGTCTAAGCATCTCTAGGTTCCTAGGCCTATAGTTCTAGTATGCAGATTAGGTGAAGAAAAACTCTTCCTTTTTTATAAGTCAAGTCATGGGAGGGAAGAAAACTTTTTGCTCTTGATGCTAAGCAAATAAGCAGGTGTAATCATGGTATATACAGAGACCTGACAGCTCCAGAATGTGTTCCCACAAACTGTCACTAGCACAATCATCTGTCAATTCTCAACCAGACATTGACACTCCAGCCAATTATAAAACCAGTGAGCTACTATGAAAGCTGGGCCCAAACATTAATGAAAAGGGTAGCTGGAAAAATCCTATGGTAAAGAGGTTTAATCCACTTTTTGACAGCTTCCATACAAACCAATAAAGATCTTCACTTCACAGGCTTACACAGTAAGACACCAGATTTGGTTTAGTCAAATGTTCACTTCCAAAGACTCTTGGGAAGGATCTACATTGAGCTGATTAGACTAACATTTTTCTCATCCTCATGAGAACTCATCCACTTTAAATGCATTAGTATTGGTATATAATCTGAAAATGTAACCCTACCCAGTAAATAACACACTTATCAGGCTTCTCTCTGAAGGTCCTTTGGTTGACTCTAAACCTTAATTGAGTCTTACAGAGAAGCAGCTGGTTTTTAGGACATACCTAGCTCCTGCTGGGAGCGCTTTCTCCTGCAATATCCTGCCACGATGGGATTTTTCCCTTCACTCTTTCACATAGAGAGCTAATAATTCATATGATATACTAAGTATTTTTCCCAGAGTCTTAAGATCGGCAAAGAGGCAGAATGGGCTCACTGTTCTGACCCATCTCCGAACTTCACCACTATCATCATATAAAGCCAAATCAAGACTGGTGGGAAGTTCCCAAAGTACAAGTTTTAGAAACTTTCTAGTAGTTGTATCATCACTGGACTAAACATGGAGCTTCCTATGATGAAGGCTTTAAAGCTATGAAGACCCATACTTAGTTACCAACAAAGGCATCAGAACTCAATGAGCTGACATTTTAGTTCATTATCCTCTCATTCAGGAATGCTAGAATTTGCTAAAATCCCTGGAGTCAATGACAATATGAAGACTGCAGCTTAGTGCAGTTGTCACTTGTTCAGGGTGACTGGAAGAAAGACGAGCCATTATTCCCTTGCTGATGTAAGGGACCCATAGGCCGGGATGCTAGAAAGGGCTTCACCATCATTTCCTAGGATGTTGGCAGCAAGGGCAAAGCTGAGACCTAATGGACCACGTTTCTATCTTGGTGTTCTTTCTACCAAAGGAAAGGGAGGGTCAACAGTGAGCCTTCATGTGAGCTGAAGAGACAGTCTCAGAAAACAAGAGTGAAGTCTCTAGCAGGAAGAGTGAAGTAAGACTTACATCCAGGGCGTCCTGCGTTTCTTGCTTTGTAGGATTCTTCTGATGAAGTCGTTCATAAACCACAGTGTCAGCACCTTTACAGTACAGACTGATTTTACCTTCTGGGGTTCTCACTGATGGCAAGGGAAGGAAAAGCACAGAACAAAGTTAAGTTTGATTTCTTAATAGAAAACTACATTTGCAATGTTAATTAAAGTGCTACCCTCAACAAAGTTGGCAAGCTACCTATATTGAATACATTAGGGAAATTAAGGATGAAAACATTCTTTCAAAGCCATATCAGTTTTCTATATCTTTAAAAAAAAATTTTTTTTGTATGTGTATGAGTGTACTGTCTGCATGTAGGTTTGTGCACCTGTGTCGTGCAATGCCGCGGAGGTCAGAAGAGGGTCTCAGATTCCCCTGGAACTGGAGTTTTCCTGGAATTGGAGTTACAGATGGTTCTCAGCCGCCATGTGGATGCTGGGGATCGAACCCGGGTCCTCTGCAAGAGCAGTTGGTGCTCTTAACCACTAGATTATCTCTCCAGCCCCAGTTTTCTATATCTTTTTAACAAATATTTTTGGGTTTCTTACTATAGATTATGTCTTGTAGATATGTCTTTCATAGAATTTTCTTAGTTCAAGCCAATAATAGGAATCTTTCTTACCTATCTTCCAAACTCGAAACATTTACTGCTTTTAACATGGCTCCTGGAACCACTGCCTTACACTGTTCCATCTGTGCAATAATAGAATCACAGATGTACCTTACCTCTTTGCTAACTAGACATTAAGCTCTCCAATGTAGATGCCATGCATACAAACCAGTCTGAATCAGTTATGCACATGGAAAGTGCTGAGTAAAATGTAATTCTATTGGTTAAAAATTCAGTATCAGAGGCTGGAGAGATGGCTCAGTAGTTAAGAACACTTGCTGCTCTTGCAGAGGATCTGGGTTCAGTTTCTATCACCCACATGGTGACTCATGACCACCTATAACTTCAGTTCCAGGGGATCTGATGCTCTGTTCTGCCTTCATAGACACCAGCATGCACATGCTGCACACATGAACGTCCAGGCAAAGTATTTACATACATAAAATGAAAATAAATAAATCTTTAAAAATAACTCAGCATTATATTGGGAAGGTTTATATGTATCACCTTAGCTAACTGATAGTTAACGTCATCATCCACAAGATAAAACGCCCATCAGGTACTTTCTTGGAGAAGTCGCAGCATCACTTAGGTGCTTGTAGCAGGGACGGGTCCTCCAAGAAAACTGACCCTGGACATCAAAAGTCTTCCCAGCCTTAGGGGAACCTGCCTGCTCAGGATTATAAGTGTTGGCCTTCTGAGGAAAAAGGAGGCGCCAGAGGAGTGAGCTACCCCTTCCAACCCCTTCCAACCAGCCAGTTGACTTGGCTATATGAGGGAGAGGGGCTGAGGCCATATAAACAGAGAATACCAGAAGGCAGGCCTTTCTCACCCTCTTCCATCTTGGGCAGAGGTTGCAAGGTCCATGCTGGGAAGGGAATTTTCCTGTGTGGCCATGAGGGAGGGCTGACATTCCTGTAAGTAACCTCTTTACCCATTTGCTCTGTAAGCAAGGCCAATGAAACTCACTAGAATCTTCCAAACTGTGGTTTAGGGACTCTGTTCCTAGCTTTGCCTTTGGAACCTCAGGAGGGGAAGGCAGAATGCCACGTGCACACATACCTCCCAGGAGGAATTTTAGCAACAGTACTCTTTTGCCAATAGCAATATAGAGCATCTAATCAGGAGGGGACAGGAGACAAACCTAAACTAAGGAACATTCCTCAGTTGGTTTCTGCTCTTTAAAGATTTATTTTTATTTATTTATTTATTTATTTATTTATTTATTTATTTATTTATTTATTTATGTGTGTGTGTGAATATGCTGTGTCTATGTGGGAACCTGCAGAGGCAGGAAGAGAGTGTTGGATGCCTTGGAACAGGAGTTACAGGCAGTTATGAGATGGGGTGCTGGAAACCAGATCCAGGTTCTCTGCAAGAGCAGGAAGTGCTCCTAACCACTGAGCCATCTCTCCAGCCCCCTTCCCCTTTTAAAAATGCTAATATATGAAAGATCAAAAAGGGCTGAAGTGGGCCTGGAGAGATGGCTCAGTGGTTAAGTGCAGTGGCTGGTCTTGGAAAGGACCCAGGTTTGATTCCCAGCACCCCTATGGTGCCTAACAATCATCCATAATTCTAGTTCCAGGGGATCCAACGCCCCCTTCCGACCTCTGTGAGCAATGCATGACATGGGTGTACCTATCTACATGCAAGCGATAGACTCATACACATAAAATAAAAATAATTTTCTTAAAAAAGGAATGAAAAACTGCTTTTGATTCAGAGTCATGATTATATAATTCAACGTTTGCTCTCTGCACCAGGAAAAAAAAAATCACAGAGGTGGAAGGAAGGAAAGGAGGGAGACAGAGAAAAGTGGAGGAATAGAGAGGAGGAAGGAAGCAGAAAATGGAGTGTTCTTGGTAAAAGAACTGAAAAAGGAAATGTCTGAAGGTTAGCACTACAGACGAGGGATGATAATGCTGAATTCATATACATTTTCTGAATCTGATCACACACACAGGTACATATTTAAGTTCTTGTTCTTAGGAAATACCTATAATGTATTTAGGGGAAAGGAGAGTTGAGTCTGTAGTTTATTCTCAAGTACTTGGGAAGATACTAACCTGCTTGTATAATGAAACTGATGAAAAAACTGTGGAAAACCTGTTAGCGATTGGTAGATATTAAAGAATGCACAAGAGTATTTTAAACTATCCTTGCAATATTCTGTATACTGGAGATTATTTACAATTACTGAAGCAAAGAAAAATTTTAAACTAAAACGAGACCCCTTCTTTACATGGTAGCCTGTCAAGAGCCCAGACCTGAGGGAAGACTGGGACTCATCAACTAATGTGGCATCATGTACACAAGAGAAGCGTTTGAAGAGTGTCCTGAAAATAAACAAGCACATGTCTGGGCAGCACTACATGGGCACGCTGCTCCTGCCACCCCAGGCTTTATGGCTATAAATTTCAAGATTCAGATATACCCCAGCTGTCCCTTTGAGTCAGGGGCATGGTAAAGAACAGGAAAAAACAGCCGGGTGTGGTGGCGCACGCCTTTAATCCTAGCACTTGGGAGGCAGAGGCAGGCGGATCTTTGTGAGTTCAAGGCCAGCCTGGTCTACAAGGTGAGTTCCAGGACAGCTGGGGCTACAGGGAGACCCTGTCCCGAAAAAAAAAAAAAAAAAAAAAAAAAAAAAAAAGAACAGGAAAACACACACACACACAAAACAACACAGCAGTTTCAGGAAACCTTCCAGGAGCCGGTGGTCCACTTATTTTCTCATTCATTTAAGTATCACTGAATAAAATGGAAGAAAGGCAACAGGGAATTGGAAGGATTCTTGGAATCTGAGGAAGAGACCTACCAATGATTGACATTCGCTTCCGGTCACTGTTGAAGTCTAAGATGGCAAGCACACTGTATGTCCTTTCCTTGCCCAGTTCACTGATGGTGATGGTGTTCTGCGTCCTGGCTAGGAAGACAAAGCCAAAATTCCTGGCAGCGTTTACCAGGGCGCCTTCATCAGGAGACGCCGCCTGATAGTTGATCTGACCTGGTGAGAGAGGCGCAAAATCTTAGAACACCCTGTGATCCTAAGCTTGGAACTCAGGAGGCCAGACCTCTGGGCCCATGGCTCTCTTTAGGCCCAAGAGAGCAAGTCAGTGGTTCTGAAGGGTTATGCCAAAATCAAAACTTTTTTAGCCTTAAATTTTTCTTGAAAATTTGGGGCTGGAGAGATGGCTCAGTGGTTAAGAGCACTGCTGCTCTTGCAGAGGACCAGGGTTCAGTTCCCAGCATCCATGTGGCAGCTAACAAGTCACTATAACTCTAATTCCAGGCCCTCTTCTGGCCTCTGTGGGCACTACATGCATGTAGTACACTTGCAGGAATAACACTCATGCACATAAAATAAAAATGAAAAAAATAATGCTTTTTTTGTAAAAAAATCAAAGTGGTAATAGAAATTGAAAATAAAACTCTTGACTAAAAATAGAGGAAATACTCCCATAATTCTATCATCTATAAGAAAACAACACTATTATTAACATTTTATTAGTCTTTTCTGTCTTCTTTAGCATGCCTATTTCTGTAAGTTTCTAATATGCCAGGTAGATTTTCATATCCTGATTATTTTAATGTCATATTTTGAACCTGTTGGCTTAAAGATTCTTTTCTTTTAGGTGCATTATAAATATGTTACTATTTTTGAAACCCTATAGGCAGTCAGTTTATTCCCAAAATTTCTGGCTCTCAAAAATAACATTTTTTTGGTTTTGTTTTTGTTTTTTGGTCTTTTCGAGACAGGGTCTCTCCATAGCCCCAGCTGTCCTGGAACTCAATGTGTAGACCAGGCTGGCCTTGAACTCACAAAGATCCGCCTGCCTCTGCCTCCCAAGTGCTAGGATTAAAGGCGGTGCGACACCATGCCCAGCATCGAAAATAATGTTATTACATCTGCATGTACATATATGTAGAGAGATAGAGATAAGTGAGAGCAACAGATACAGAGAGTTTGTTTTGAAACAGGGTCTTAATGCAGCCCAGATTGGCCTTGAATAAAACATGTAGTTAAGATTGGTCTTGAACTCCTGATCTCCTGCTTCTACTTCCTAAGTTGTGGGCTTATGGCATCTGGACCTACATGCAGTACTGTTTAGACATTTAAAGGACAATTTTTAGTAACGAAAATACAGAGGTGCAGAATATTGGATTTTGTGTGTGTGTGTGTGTGGTGGTAGGAATCAAACCTAGTGCCTTGTGCTTCCTAAGCAAGTGCTCTACCACTGAACATACCCCAATCTTTTTTTTTTTTTTTTAATGTGCATGAATGTACTGTCTGCATGTAGGTTTGTGCACCCGTGTTGTGCAATGCCTCGGAGGTCAGAAGAGGGTGTTGGATTCGCCTGGAACTGGAGTTCTCCTGGAATTGGAGTTACAGATGGTTCTCAGCTGCCATGTGGGTGCTGGGGATCAAACCCGGGTCCTCTGCAAGAGCAGTCGGTGCTCTTAACCGCTGGGCCATCTCTCCAGCCCCCATACCCCAGTCTTATATTAATTGTTTTTAAGCCCTGTGGTATATATTACTATGTTTTCCAAAAGTGTTATGTCAGTTTATCTCAGTTCTAGTGTTTATTTTACCACAACTAAAATCTCTCCCCCCAAACCCAAAACAGAACTTTATTGATCTGATCAGCATCTTACAATTTAAAATTTAAATAATGGAAAACTGCCCTCAAGTTGTAGTAATACTTCAACAATAAGAATAAATTTCAAGGGGCTGGAGAGATGGCCTAGTAGTTAAGAGCACCGACTGCTCTTGCAGAGGACCTGGGTTTGATCCCCAGCACCCACATGGTGGCTGAGAACCGTCTGTAACTCCAATTCCAGGAGAACTCCAGTTCCAGGGGAATCTGACACCCTCTTCTGACCCCTGCGGCATTGCACGACACAGGTGCACAAACCTACATGCAGATAGTACATTCATACACATAAAAAATAAATAAAATTAAAAACATCCTTGTTAAAAAAAATAATAAATTTCACAATCTTGAAAGAAGCCATACACCATGTAAATTCATATTCTACAGGATTCCATTCATATCACCACCCCTCCCAAGGGGGGGGCAGGAGAAAGCTACCTCATATTATTCAAAGTCAAGAGGGAGTTTTCTGGATGGTTAATAATTAGAATGAACACAAAAGGGAACTTCAGGGGAGATTGGTGTGTGTGTGTGTGTGTGCATAGTATATGTGCATATGGGTATAATGTATGTGTGAAAGTGTGTGTACACACATGTATGTTTTATAAATCTGGTGTCCAAAAAAAATAATAAATCTGGTGTTCAATACAAGGATCCATTCATTTACTGATGCATATATAATGGTGTATTTGTTTCTGTACATGTTATACTTTAATGAAAAAACCTTTTTGTCTTGGAACTCTCTAGGAGACCAGGGTAGCCTCTACGTCACAGAGATCTACCTGCTTCTGCTTCTGGAGTGGTGGGTGGGATTAGAGGTGTTCACCACCTCGCCCAGCCAATAAAGCTTTTTTTGAAAATTCATCTACTCAAGATTTTCTGTTTCCTGCCCTAATTATTCTGCCTCAGACAGAAGGTAAAATAGCTCCACAGGCAGATGAAGTTTCATAGAAAGGGCATTAGGATGCAGGGCACAGGTATGGGAAGCTTTTCTCACTCTGGTCTCCTGGAAAGAGTTGGATGCTCTGGGGTCGACAGCGAACCAAACACCCCTTCCTTCTCATGCAGGCTCAGAGAATTCATTCCAATCAAGTCAGCATTTGTGTTGTTCTTTCTTTAAATCTTGGATGTGTGTGTGCGTAAGGGGGCTCACTGGGTTCCCCAAGCTGATCTTCAACTCATGGGCTCAAGCCAGTTCCCTCCTCGGCTTCCAGGATAGCTGGAACTACAAGTGCCACTGTGCTTTGCTTACATCGGTATTAATCACTTTCCAATTAGTAATCAAAGAAAACACTGTAGGCTGTCTTTCTATCTGTCCACCCAGAAAGTCATATGTGAGAAATTATCGGTGTACTGGCTAAATCCAGCTGCTTTACAAACACACAAGTGCCAGCAGCTGGCTGTTTACTCAGCGCTATGCAAGCAACAGTGGGAACAAAGCACCTCTCTTCACCATTTAGCTTGGCTAGCACATGAGTAGCTAACATAATATTGACAGGAAACCTATTTCCAACAGAGAAAAGAAACAAATAATGAAAGGTGGTACAGTCCATGGCTTGGACAATTCTGACTGCAGCCAACATCTTGATATTTTTATCGCTATAGGAAAAGATTCTGGGTGTGGAATCACAGACTTGGAGACTAACAGAGAAGAGAAGACCTTCCGAGACTCGATCTAGTTCTTTTTATATTTGCAGGAAGAAATTCGGAGTGACAAAACACCCTTCTGAACAAAACTTGCTTTACTGCAGTTTATCTGGGCATTAGGATGGTGTTACAATGAAAAACAAATAATAACATGCAAACCACAAATGCCACTCACGTCCCTCACGGTCCCCACCTCCCACCACCTTCTGACCCATTCCAGTACCACGGGATTCCAGCACTCACCAGTCTTGAATGCAGGTTCCTCTCAGACATCTCTTTATACCATCTTTTCATTCCTTTTAAATAATTTACCAAATCCCTCTATATTGATGGCTTTCTCGTTCTTCTTGAGGATCTTGCCCTAATTGAGGCCCTCAGCCTTCACACTAAGCTCCATGTCTCCAGGATATCACACCCAGCTCTGTATGCACTGAGTACAGAGGGGCAGGTGAGACAGAGACCCCAAGCTCAAAGGTTCCCACCCCAGTGGTATCTATTTACCCTCTGCTAATTATTCAGTTGAGCACCAACATAGGTGGTACTATGAAGGGGGACTTTGAAGATTTGATTTAGGTCCTGATTGACTGACTTTAAGAAAGGGACTGTTAGTGGGGATGTACCTCAGTGGTAGAGCACATATCTATCATAGAGACAAGGTCCCGAGTTTCATACTCCTTACTTCAGAAAAAGGCAAAAGATTATTCAGTGTTCTGCAACTAATTAGGTGAGCCCTTAAAGAGGGCAGGCTCTGGACGGGAAGGGAGATTTGGAGCCTAGAAAGAACCATGTAAGAAGTACTCCCCACGATGGGTTTGAGCCAATTTGAAAGGACTGAGCAGAGAGTGAGCTCACCTGCCAGTATGCAAATGGAACCTTAGACCTAAACTATGGAGGACTGAATCTTGGCCCAATCACATGAGCTTGGAAGAAGACTCTGAGCATCAGATCATGGCTCCATGGTGATCTTAGTGAGATGTTGAGCTGGAAACCCAGTCATATGGTGCCCAGACTCCTGATCTAGAAGACTAGGAGATAGTAAGTGGCTGTTTTAAGATGCCAGGGTGTACTAATTGATTACAGAGACAGAAAACTCAGATCAGAGCTTGATTTCTTTGGCAATCATCACTCAGGCTACACAGATTGTCTGTTGAGGAAGTCAGACGTTCATGGTTACATATATGAAAAGACCTCCTCTTAAAAATGTTATATATATTGCCAGGTGTGGTAGCATATGCCTTTAATCCTAGCACTTGGGAGGCAGAGGCAGGCAGATCTCTGAGTTCAAAGCCAGCCTTGTCTACATAGAGAGCTCCAGGCCAGCTGGGACTAAAAGGGAGACCTTGTCTCAAAAAGACCACCCCCCCAAAAATGTTATATATAGGGGCTGGAGAGATGGCTCAGTGGTTGAGAGCACTGACTACTCTTGCAGAGGACCCGGGTTTGATTCCCAGCACCCACATGGCAGCTAAGAACTGTCTTTAAGCCTGGCGTGGTGGCGCATGCCTTTAATCCTAGCACTTGGGAGGCAGAGTCAGGCAGATCTCTGTGAGCTCAAGGCCAGCCTGGTCTACAGAATGAGTTCCAGGACAGCTGGGGCTATAGGGAGACCTTGTCTCAAAAAAAAGTTATATATAATAATACTTTTTAAAGCCAATCTCTATTATTCTGTGGCACTAGGAATCAAACCCAGGACCTTGCACATGCTAGGCAAGTACTCTCTCACTGTGCTACATTCCTAGCTTCCATTATTCAGATAAAGAGACACAAGAGTGTAGTCAAACAGCTAGCCATACAGTGAAGAACTACACTGGACTCTGCTGGATAACCTCAGGAAAGTCTCTCATGCTTTCTGGATTTGGATTTCCTTATCTACAAAATTCTTTAGCTCTAAAAATGTGGCCTTCAAGGTCCATTCTAAAGAACACTCTCACGGTTCTTAGGAACCTAAGCCCAATTTCCTCTCCAACTTTCTGTATCTAGAAATACAACCTGTCTCTGTTCTCAGTGGCTTTTGCTTGCCATTTACTGGGTGAAGACGACTGTCAGGATATACCACCATTTACTCCAGCTCTCACTGGGACCAAGAGCTGCAAAATAAAGCTGGAAGAAACTTGGAACATCCATTCTTCTTATAGCAGTGCTGAAGAGAGATAGTAGGCAGGAACCAAAAGGGACTGACTCATCTCCAGCCTACAGTCCATAGCTCCACCAATAATAACCCAGTGGGGAAACAGACTGTACAATTAATGTACATTTGCCCAAGTTGGCCAATTAGCATCCAAAATATCACTAGATGCTCAAAGAATAATTAAACTAATGAATCAGAACCTAATGGAACAAGGATGCGTGGAAAGATCCTACTTCATGTTTGTTGACAAGTCAAATTTGCTTGGCTAGTCAGACTCTGAACCCTACCCTGGCAATTTTCTTCTCTCTACTCTTTCCCACTTGCCACTGTTGGCTCCTCTCTTGGCTCCATCCAGTCTGAACTCTGCTATTTTGCTTTACTCTGCTATTCATTTCATCTGTGGAGAAGGGGTTTCTCTCAAATGTTTTGAGAGAGAGTGTGTACAGATAGCAGACAGTGTGTACACATTTAATTTTTATGCATATGGCTTCTGTGGACGTTCCATGTCAGTTATATACATGAAGTCTCAAGGCTGAGGCTTCATCAGGACACGCCCCCCTGTGCTGAGGTAACTGAGGTAAAAAGCAGAGAAGCAAGCAGACTGCTTCAAAGGAGATACATCAAAAGAATTCCTTGTTCTCTTTCCACAATGAGCTTGTCTATTTAGAGAATTTATTATGTCTGTATATGATAAAATGACGAGGTTTTTTTCATTGATACTGGACAAACATGCTTTGACAAAAACAGGCACAAACTGGATTTAAAAGAATTCTGCAAATGAACCTAAACTCCTTGCTGTTCACGCATCATTTCTCATACATTTTTCTCCTACCAATAAGAAAGTTACCTTAAAGAGGTCAGCATTTTAGCTGATCTAATTTCAAGTCCCAAACATAAGTGAATCTAGAAAATAAAAGCAGATCTCTGAGCACTTTATAGAACATACTGTTTAAGTTTAAAGCCCATTTGATATAAGGCCTGATTATGCCCTCTCAATAAACATTCATATGATGAAAAAATTTTGGTTCTTCTATTTGGGAGCCAACCATTTCAATTTTTTTATATTTATCATTTATTTGTGTGTGTGTGTGTGTGCGTGTGTGTGTGCGCACGCATGTGCATATTCATGTAATTATCACTATACAAATATGATGTCTGAGAACAGTTTGTGCCACTCAGTCCTCTAAGAGAGGACTGTCAGGTGGATCCTGGGGATCAAACTCAAACCCTTTACCAACTGAACCATCACACCAATCATTCCTTTGCACAATAAAATTTCATTTACAAAATGATAAAACATATCCGGGGTTATAATTAAATCAGCTGGCGACTTTCAGAGACAAGAGCTTTTTTCAGTAGCAAAGCACTTGACCAGTGTGCACAAGAACCTCGTGTCAACCCTAGTGCTGCCAAGAAGTGAGATGAAATAACTTGCTCTGTGTTTTGTTACTCCATATCCATCCAGTGTCAGGGCTCACAAATAGTGTTAGAGTGAAGGTGAAGAAGACTGCATGTGCACCAATTAGTACGCACTTGAACCATAAACCAGAGCCTGCCAACTCCTGAGATGCCACAGAAACACTCACCGTCAGTTCTGTCCACCATGACTGTGTGGCAAATGGAAAGCAAGACGAAGAATTGCCGGACTTCTGGACCCTTCCCTGACTGGATTTGTTCAATAAGATAATGGTCATAAAACTCAAACTTCTCATCAGCGAAAGTATTCCAGCTAAAATCCACCTGCTGAAAGAAGTGAAGAAGGAAGGAAAATGCAAATTTTTTGGTTTATTTTTATATGTGTGCATGTATGTATGCATGTGTGTAAAGGCACCTGTGTTGTGCAGTGCCAGTGGAGGACAGAAGAGGAGCTTGGATCCCCTGGAACTGGAGTTATGGATGGCTGTTAGCCACCATGTGGGTACTGGGATTCAAACCCGGGTCTTCTACAAGAACAGCCAGTGCTCTGAACCACTGAGCCATCTTTTCAGCCCCAGAAAATGCAATTTAAAAACAGAATCTATATCAGGGCCCATGAGAGGATCAATAGGTAAAGGTGCTTGCATGTAAGCAGAAGACCTGAGTTCAATCCCCAGGACCCACATGGTAGAAAGAGAACTGACTCCTGCAACTTATTCTCCTGACCTTCACCTTGTAGTGTGGCACAAGCACATGCCTGTACAAACACACATAAATAAAAAAAAATGTTTAAGACATTTCTGCATTAATAATTGACATTCACTTTTAGTTTTTGTTTGTTTTATCTGCTGTTAATTGTTTTTTTTTGAGGCAGGGTCTCCTGTAGACCCGATGGCTTGAATCTCACTATGTACACCAGGCTGGTGTGGATCTCACAGAGATTTGCCTGGCTTTACCTCCCAAGTGCTGGGATTCAAGGCATGTGCTACCATGCTTCGCTATTATCCAAAGTCACCTTTGGACTGATAAAGAGGACACTGCTGGGTTGAACTGTGTCTCCCTAACAGTATATTGAAGTTCTAACTTCAAGTACTTATAAATGTGACCTTATTTGGAAATAAGGTCTGCAAACATAATCAAGATGAGATTACAGAGGATTAGGATGGAAGGGCAGAAGAAAGACATTTGGACAGAGCCTTACACGTGAGGAGAACCCCACATGACAACAGACAGAGGCTGTAGCCTGGCGCCTGCGAGTCGGGATCCCCAACAACCATCAGAGGCTAGGAAGAGGTCAGGAAGGAGCCTTCTCTAGAACTTTCTGAGGGAGTACAACTTTGCCAACACGCAGATTTTAGGCCTTCAGTCTCTAGAACTAGAAGAAGGGTTAATTTCTGTTGCTTTGAGCCACCCAATTTGAGGCAATTTGTCCAGGCCGCCCTAGGAAACTAATATGCTTCCCCAACCATTCCTCGGCCTGGAGAACTCACCTCTACTTTGATATTACTGTGCTGAGAAGCATCTCGATGGTCTCCTAAGAAACAAACAGGACAAAACAAGTTAAGGCTCCATATGGGCACAGCCCTCCTACCTGGCTTTGCATACATAGTTGCAGGGCTCATGATGTACCTGTCATGGCTTGCTTTTGGATGGTTCTGGGATAAAGAATGGTTTTCATGAGTTGGAAGAAAATGAAACACAATGAATATTAGACCCTGGCATTGATAGATCATGCCTGTAATCCCAGTGGCTTGGTAGACTGAGGCAGGAGGATTATCACTAATTTAAAGCCAGCCTGGGATACAGAGTGAAGCCCTATCTCAAAAACCCTGAATAACTAGCTAACTAAGTCATAAGTGGATAAATCCTAAATATGAAGAATATTTGATAGACCATATATGGCTTACACAGGCTAAAATATTTACTTTCCAGCTCTTTAAAGGAAAAGAGGGCCAAATACGAGCCAAAGTTGTTTCCAATACTGGTGCCTGTACCTCTATATTTCTTTGGGGCCTACATGGTATCCTTTGATGAGGTTTATATAACCCTCCCAAGAAAGTACTGCCATCACCATAAGGATGAATTTCTCAACTCAGTGTCTGGTCTTCCTCACTGATGGAGAAATGCATGCACACTATAAATTTTTCTTTCTAAAAGTAGAAAAAAAAAAAGCTCATGTGTATATATTTGTTAAAATATATATTTTAGAAGTTTAAAATTAAAGTACTGTGTTTTAATGCAATATTAGCTTTAATAGTTTATAGGCATAAGGAATGTTTCAGAAAGTTAGAAGAGAAATCAATGTCTAAAAAACATTGTGCCCAGGTTTGGTGACACACACCTCAGTCTCAACACTAAGAGGCACAGGACAACAAAGCTCTATGTGTGAGGCCAGCCTGGTCTACTAGCGAGTTCTAGGCCAGCTAGAGCTACACAGTGAGACACTGTCTCAAAAAAGTTAAGACATCCGAAGTTCCTTTTTTACTGTATAAGGTTTGCACATTGGAAAAACAGGTTAAAACATTGTGATGAAATACTTATAAATAAAAATGTACTACTGTAACCATTTCTGGTGGACGGCTTGGTGACATTAAGTACAGTCCCTTGTAGTGTAGCTATGACCACTTTCTACCTCCAGATTGTCTTTATCTTGCAAAGCTGAATCTCTCTACACGCTAAACACTAACTTCTTACTGCCCTACCCCAAGCCCTTGGCAACTGACCCTTTACTTTGTCTTTACGACTTTAACCAGTCTAAGTGGAGTCACCCAGCACTTGCTTTGGGTGCTTATTTACCTTAGCATAATGTCCTGAGGGTTCACTCCTGTGCCACATTTTGCTTATCTATCCATTCACTGATGAACACTCCTGGCCCCTGTGACTAATGCTACTACAGACAGGGATACACTCGGGTCTTTTCAGTTCTTTTGAGTACAGTATATTCCTAGAAGTGGAATTGCTAAGACATATGGCAATCCAGCTTTTAATTTTCTGAGGGATGTGTACTTCTGACAGTTGAGCTCATCTCTATGTTTTCCAACTGCCCATGCTTCTTCGGCACTTGGTTGAGGGGTACCCAACCAAGTGGGTGGCAGCAGGACTCCACCAGGGAATGCCATTTCCAGCACACTTCGACAACCAACCAATCCTGTTATTTTAGACCCCAAACATCTGAACCTAGTAAATGACTATCCCTGGAGTTACTTTGCAGAAAGATTATCTAAACTTCAAGCACATGTACGAAATGGACGCAATCTGATTTTTCCATACGCTTCCACTCACCGTAGATGTGTCCATTGATGCAGCACTTTTTGAAGGTCATGACATTTTGTGTGAGTGTCCCTGTTTTATCAGTGAAGATGTAATGGATCTGCCCTAGCTGTTCATTCAGCGTGGTGGTCCTCGCCTTTGCAGGGGTGTCCTTCTCAGCATAGTACATCTGCAGGTCCCAGTTGATGAAGTGACTCTGTCCCAAACGGATCACTTCCACACTAGAAGGACAGAAGAAGACTTCAATGGCTAGCCAAGAGGGGAGTAGCAGGAAGTGGATTCTGTCCGCTCTGTGTGTATGGGAGTGAGCTGCCTACCTAACTCCTCTGGTCTGAAAGTTAGTGTCCACTCCTGGCATGGTTAATAGTTTTTTCTTTCAAAGATTTATTTTTAATTATATGTACATGTATATGTATATGTATATGTATATGTATATGTATATGTATATGCATGCATGCATGTATGTATGTATGTATGTATGTATGTATGTATATGGGGGGTGGTATGTGCACATAAGTGTAGTTGCCTGTTGAGGCCAGATCCCTGGGAAGTGGAGTTACAGGTGGTTGCAATCTCTCTGGTGTGGCTGGTAGGAGCCAAACTCAAGTCCTCTGCAAGAATAATACAAGGTCTTAATGGCTGAGCCATCTCTCTAGCCAAGATGATTAAGCTTGATTTTCAACTTGATAGGATTTACAGTGACCTATGATGCATACCTCTCATGTCCATAGGAGTGTTTCCAGAGAAATTTAAATGAGATGGGAAGACCCATCATCCTTAATGCAGGTAGCCACACCCAATGGATTGGGCCCAGACTGAATTAAAAAGGAGAAAGTCTCATATCCCTCCCTCTCTCCTGACTGTGGATTAATGTGAGCAGCACTCCGGCTGACATGCCTTCTCTAGCCTAAACAATGAATCTGGGCTGGATAGCTTTAGCTGTCAACCTGATACATCTGGGTTGAGGGAGCCTCAATTAAAGAACTTCCTCTATTGGACTGGCCCGCGGCCATGACTGTGCAGCATTTTCTTGATTGTTGAGTGATATGGGAGGGCCCAGCCCACTGTGGGCAGTACTACCTCTGGACCGGAGACCCTGGATTATATAAGAAAGCAAGCTGGGCATGGGCCAGGAAAGCAAACCGGTAAGCAGGTATCCTCCATGGTCTGTGTTCCAGGTTCCTGACCTGAGTTCCTGTCTTGGCTTCCCTTGATGATGGACTGTGCTATTATAAGCCAAATAAACCCTTTCCTCCACAAGTTGGTATTGGTCAGAGTGTTTTTGTCACAGCAATTGAAGGCAAAGGAAAACAGAATCCAAATAAATCCTTTCTTCTTTAAATGTAAGTTACTTGTAGGGCTTTGGTCATAGCAATAAGAAAAGTAACTAGTATATCCCCCATCCCATATATTGAAATCCAATTCCCAATGCAACAACACTGACTGAAGGCTTTTAGGAGATGGTTAGGTCCTGAGGGCAAAGCCCTCACAAATGAGAGTAGTCTCAGTATAAAGAGGCCTAAGAGAGCTCATAGGCCCCTTCTGCCTTGTGATAATGTAGCAAGAAGGTTCCATCTGTGAAACAAAGTTTGGGCTCTCATCAGATAGCATAACTGCTTGTCCTTGATCTTCCCAGCCTCCGGAACTGTGAGAAATACATTGCTATTGTTTTCAAGTTGCCCAGCTTTAAAGTCAAACTGTTTTGGGGCTGGAGAGATAGCCTAGCGATTAAGAGCACCGACTGCTCTTGCAGAGGACCTGGGTTCGATCCCCAGCACCCACGTGGCGGCTAAGAACCGTCTGTAACTCCAGTTCTAGGAGAACTCCAGTTCCAGGGGAATCCGAGACCCTCTTCTGTCCTCTGCGGCATTGCACGACACGGGTGCACAAACCTGCATGCAGACAGTACATTCATACACATACAGAAATAAATAAAATTAAAAAAATAATAAAAAATAAAGTCACACTGTTCTAACCAAACACATCACTCTCCACTTCAGAGTCAAACTGACTTTAAATTAAGCCAGGCCTGTTCCCTCATAGCTTCTCTTTTAATAGGATTTTCCACTCGTTCCTAAGGACATTAGGACACAGCCATGGAACTGCATTCACGACACTTAGCCCCAGGGAACAGTAACACAGTAACACTAGGGAGGGCACCACAAACACAGCCATCTTCACTCTCTTTCCTCTCACTGTCCATCACACCCAGGGACACCTGGGATGAGTAAGTTCATCTCTGCAAAGAGAATGAGGGTTCACTAGGTGATACATCACCATGTGTCTCAAATGGGCAAAAATCTTTTGGAAAATTACTCCTTAATTAGTGTTGTCACGCTGTGAAAAGCATATTTACATTTTAAAATTCTTACAAGGTTATAAAATGTCCAAAAAAATGATATTAAAAAAGGGTGATATTAGTTTTAAAACTGCACTATAAGAGAGCTGTTTACATACCCAGCAACTGTTAACTGGGCAAAGGATGGCTGTATAACAGGTTTCACAGATGGAAAATAACTCCCTTCTAAATGTCAGTCCTCCTTCATATTTCATACTGCAAAGTAAGTGAAATCTACCATTAAGGAGATGAAAAATAAAAGCAACCCAGGAAATATAAACTCTCAGGTGTTGCACATTCTCTACAGAAAATTGAAGAAGGGGAGGGAGAAGGAAAGAAAAGTGATCATTAGATAAAGTGAGACAGAGGCCTGGGGAGCACAATAACAGCTGAGTCAAAGTCGGAAGGAAATGGAAGAGCACAGGCAGTCTGGGTGTGGGTGTGGGTGTGGGTGTGGGGGGGGGGTTGTGCCTACAATCCCAGCATGCAGGAGGCAGAGGCAGGACCTTAACTGCAAGATCAAGGCCAGCCTGGTCTGTACAGTGAATTCCATGCTAGCCAAGGCTACATAGAAATTCCCTGTTCAAACAAAAAACAAACAAACAAACAAACAAACAAACAGGGGGGTGTTCCATTAGTAAAGTGCTTGAGTTGCAAGCTTGAGCACCTGAGGTGGAGTCCTTAGCACCCATGGAAAGAGTGGGGTCAGGAACTGGAACCTATAATCTCAGCACTGGGGAGGTAGAAACAGGAGGATCTCTGGGGCATGCTGGCCGACTGGCCAACTCGATGAGCTCCAGGTTCAGTAAGATCCCTGGCTCAAAAATACTGGAGATCAATACATGTGTGCTGGGGTGCTAGCCCATGCATGTGCATCTGGAAGCCAGAGGTCAACATCAGGTATCTGCCTCTATTGCTCTCCACCTAAGTTTTTGAGACAGGGTCTCTCTGAACTTGGAGCTCACCATTTTGGCTGGTCTTGTTGGCCAGTGAGCCCTTAGGACCCACCTGCCTCCATGCACCCTACCAATTACCCCCAGCACTGGGGTTACAAATGCACACTGCCACGCCTGCATTTATGTGGGGACTAGGGATGTGAACAAGCACTTTACCCACTCAGCCATAGCCTCAGCTCCATCACCTTAGATTCTGTAAAGGTGGCGGCTGAAGAGATAGCAGCCCTGGGGATTTACTTCCTATTCAGAGAACAATATGTAATAAAATCAAAACCAAAACAAATGTACAAGTAATAAAATTAAAATTAAATAAATGCTTCTAATGACAGGTGGGTATGTGAAATCCCATGTGCCTCTGGGCTGCTATTCATTAGAACTAAGAACTGACGAGCTAGGCATATGCCAAGGCCCGTCTCTCCTCCAATGGGTAATGACTGTGAACTTTAACATGAAAGGAAGGAAAAGGAAAAACTTATTACTGAACCGGTTGTGACCTGTAGGAGATAATGACCTGGACCTGTTGCTGGGATTGGGATTGGCATCAAGCTGAGACAGCACTGGAAGAGGGTGAAGGCAGGTAGGGGGCATCTCTCCCACCAGAGGTAGTGACAGGAAGCAGGTGCCTGAGAACAAGCAAGGGTGTAGCAAGCACAACAGAGAAAGCTCTGGTAGGAGGGCAGGGAGACTGAAAAGGGAGAATTTTGCAATGGTATTTTAAATCTCCACCTCTTCCTAGACTCTTTTTGAAGCCCAAGCTGTGAAACCACTGAGGGAAATTAAAAAAAAAAAGAAAAACTCACTAAGCAAATGACTGTCACATTGACCTTGGAACAACAGTGGCCTTATCAGCAAGAGGACAAACTAGATAGAAAGTGCCTGACACAGAGTCGATCTTCAAAGTTCATGTCCTTCCCCTATCTCGCTCTCAGTTCCAAAATAGAAATTACATTTTCTTGTTCTGCTTGACCTTTGAAACAATTACCACGAATCATGAAAGTGCCACATTGGGAAAAGACACCACAGTCCTCCCTAAAAGCAAGAAGCCAGGCTTACCTGACATAGAGGGAGATGGGTACCATGGTGTTCAGCACGATGATGTAGCCCCAGAAATTCAGGAAGCCCCGGTAGGAGGGTGTGGCATTTTCTCCATCATAGAGGTACCAGGAATAATTGCCAACTTGTGCCTCCCAATAAGCATGGCCAATGGCAAGGCCGGCAGAAACCAGGATGAGCACAACAAATATCTAGAAGACACAAAACATTTAAATGGATTCCAGAGCAAGATTTCCAATTCCGTGCACTTCACAAATTCTAATAAGTTTATTCCATAGCTTACCATGCTTATAATCATTTAATAGTCTGTAAAAATAATACATTTCAAATAAAGCAGGACCATTAGAATGCTTTGAAAGTCTATAAGGTGATGACTAGTTGCTTTATATATGCAAGGCAAGAGTTTCTTCTCAAAATTCCTCTTTCAAAAGAGACCATGATGTTTTAATTATTTATTTATTTTGCATATGAGTGTTTAGCCTGCATGAGTGTAAGTGCACCCATGTTGTACAATACTCATGGCAGCCAGAAGGTGGCATTGCAGCCCCTGAAACAGGAGTTAGGGATGTTTGGTAGCCACCATGTGGGTACTGGGGACCGAACCCAGGTGCTATAAGAGCAGCCAGTGCTCTCAACTGCTGAGCCATTTTGTTAGTTCAGGGATGATGTTTTATATTCAAATCCTTTAAGAATTTCATATGACAGAGTAGAATCTCAATTAATTACTACTTGGAACAATAAATACTGTCTGGGAAGATACTTCACCCTAGCATGAAACAACTTCAAAGAACTCTGAGAGGTTTATCAAAAATATTGGATGGAGGGCTGGACAGAAGGCTTAGCGGGTAGAGCGTATTTTACTCGTGTAGAGGACCTCTGCAATTCCAGGGGCATCTGGTGTCGCACATATATACACATAATTAAATTGGTGTTAAATGGAGAGAAAAATACTGGCTAGATTTTTTTTTTTTTAAACAAGGCTTCGCGGGCTGGAGAGATGGCCTAGTGGTTAAGAGCGCCGACTGCTCTTGCACAGGACCTGGGTTCGATCCCCAGCACCCACATGGCAGCCGAGAACCGTCTGAAACTCCAATTCCAGGAGAACTCCAGTTCCAGGGGAATCTGACACCCTCTTCTGACCTCCGCGGCATTGCACGACACGGGTGCACAGACTTGCATGCAGACAGTACATTCATACACATACAGAAAGAAATAAAATTAATAAAAAAATAAAATAAAAAAAAAAACCAAGGCTTCGCAAAGCCCATATACTCCTCAAACTCTCTACGTAGCCAAGGATGACCAAGAACTTTCTGATGCTCCTGCCTCCAACCTTTGAGTGCTAGAATTTCAGGTGTGCACCACTACACTCTATTTAAGTCACGATGGGGATCAAGCCCAGGGCTTCATGGATGGTAAGCAAATGCCCTACTGACTGAGCAATATCCCACAGCCCTGTTTAGTTTTTGAGACAGGATCTCTGTATGTAAGGAAGGCTTTGAACTCTCAGTAACCCGTCCTAACTTCCAAATGTTGGGATTACAGGGATAGGCCCCACATAAGGCTTTAATTTTAAAAAATTATTATTTTTATGTGTGAGTGAATTGCCTGCATGTACTGAAGCACCTGTGTCATATAATACCCACAGAGGTCAGAAGAGGGCAACAGACCCCCTGGAACTGGAGTTATGGATGGTTGTTAGCTGCCATGTGGGTGCTGGGACCCGAACCTGGGTCCTCTGCAAGAGCAGCCAGTGCTCCTAACCACTGAGCCATCTCTCCAGCCACTTATTTATTTATTTTGAAGAAAGGCATAAAAATAACAATGGATAGTTGGGTAATTACTTTTTTTTTTTTTTTGGTCTTTTCGAGACAGGGTCTCCCTGTAGCCCTAGCTGTCCTGGAACTCACTCTGTAGACCAGGCTGGCCTTGAACTCACAAAGATGGGTAATTATTTCTAAAGGAACATTGTAAGAATTTCATGACATTGTAGACAAGATGACTTAAGAAGCATTACAATAGGCACCATGTTACAGAATTCATTAGTATATGCCTAAAGGACAAATACAAAGTCAACTGCAGGTGGATCTCTGTGAGTTCAAAGCCAACTTGCTCTACATCGCATATTCTAAGCCAATCAGGGCTACATAGTAAGACCCTGTGGTGAGGGGAAAAAGATCAACTCAAGTTTAAAGTCAGGCATGATGGTAGATACTTATAATCTTAGCACTTGGGAGGCTAAGGCAGGACGATCTTTAAAGAGTTCATTCAAGCAAGCCTGGGCTACATAGCAAGACCTTGTCTTAAGAAAAAAATATATATATATTCATATATATTCAAGGGGCTCAGAGGTTAAGAGCACTGGCTGCTTTTGCAGAGCACCTGGGTTCAATTCCCAGCACCCACATAGCGGCTAACAACCATCCCTAACTCCAGTTTTAGGGGAATCTGATGTCCTCTTCTGACTTTTGCAGACAATGCATGACATGGGTATACTTACATACATGTAAGCAATACACTCATAAACATAAAATAAAAACAACATGCCGAGCGTGGTGGACACCGCCTTTAATCCTAGCCCACTTGGAGGCAGAGGCAGGTAGATCTTTTGGTGAGTTCCAAGGCCAGCCTGGTCTAGCGAGTGAGTTCAGGGACAGCTTGGACCTACAGGAGAACCCTGTCTCAAAAAGACCAAAAAAACCAAAAAAAAAAAAAAAACCACAAATAAAAAAAAAAATATTTTTTAATTCAATTCTTCTAGTGATATTTGTATATTCAGAGTAGGAATAAAATTCCCAGAGAAAATTTAAATTTCTAAACACAGATTCCCAAAGTGCTATGTCTCAGAGTGACTCAGCACAGAGGAGAGGATGGAATCACTGAGTACTTTAGCTGTGATAGTCACTAGAAGATAAACTAAGATAAGCATGCCAAGTTCAAGTACTATTTTCATGAGGTTGGAGGCTGTTGTAGGGAGCTACTCCTCACATCACTTTATTACTTTTACATGGCTTTAAGTATGTATACCCAGTTAACAAATTGTAATTACACAACCCTAAGACTTTATGTAGTCGAGTTGAGATAAATCTCTGAAATGCAATTCTGATGAGGAAGTAGGACTGCTTATATTTGAATCTACTTCATGAGCTAACACCACAGACCTGAGCCTGCCTGCAAGGTGTCCCGTGGCTGGGGAACTTATATTTGGGAAGGATTTCCTGGCTTGTTTCTTATTCTCTGATAAGAATGGCTCACTGGGTTGGAGAGATGGCTCAGTAGTTAAGAGCACTGACTGCTCTTGTAGAAGACCCGGGTTTGAATTCCAGCACCCACATGGCAGCTAAGAACTAACTCTCTTAGGCCAGGCCTGGTGGTACACGCCTTTAATCCCAGCACTTGGGAGGCAGAGGAAGGCAGATCTCTATGAGTTCAAGGCCAGCCTGGTCTACATAGCGAGCTCCAGCTGGGACTAAAGGGAGACCCTGTCTCAAAAAGACCAAAAATAAAAAAAACAGGCTCACAATGCCTGTCTGGGCAAACAATACCTTTATGCTGACCACCTGCACTCCTACAGGAAACCTGAATTTTAGTCGAGTGGGACCTACACAACCAGCATCCAACTAAGTCCTTAGTGAAAGTCTCTACTGACCCTCCCAGGAAGAAAATATGACACAGCTGTGGTCACAAATCACTGCTGAGAAAACTCAGCACCTCTTGCATGTGACTCCATGTAGGAACTAAACCCGCCTTCCTCTGGATTTTGCTTCATGAGCCTTCCTCTCATCCTGCTTTGTAAACTTCTGCTGTAGTAAGTAAGCCCCAGCTGTGAATATACTGCATGCTAAATTCTATGATTTCTCCTACTTCTGACCCTGGGCGTGGTTTTGAGAACTTTCAACATACCTTATTTTTAGCCTTACCTTATATTTAGATTTTTATAGTCTATGTTGGACAAGAGTGCACATGTATAAACACACACACACAGAAATTTGCATTTATTGTAACTAACCTTATGGGAAAACTACCAGCAATAAAGTCCACCCTGCAATTCCCAGCCCTGAAACCATCCTGACAAGAAGAAAAGTTTTTAAAGAGAAATACTTATGTCCCTTTCTTTACCTATTAGACTATTGAAACAATGGTCCCCAAGGAACTAGACTCTTCTCAGGAATCTAATGCTGGGAGAAGGAAGAGGATGAACCTTGGTGCCAGCCAGCGGATTGAACTGGAGCGAGAGAAACGATGGGTCCAGGATGGGCGGGACCACGCCTTCTCCAGGGCAGCTTAGTTAGGCATGCTTCTTTGCTGCTTTCCTTCTAGTTAAAGCTAACCCTCATGTGTGGCTCCTGAAGAACTCAGCGATCACTAATTCTCTTTGTTTTTCTTCCCAATTTAACCACACTGAGTAAATCTCTCATTTTTTTCACTATTACTTGTCTACTTAAATGACCTATTGAGGACAGGTATCTAAGCCTAGCTTGCTAGGACTGTCAAGGCCCAGGCTTTGCCCCTAACAACTGCAGGAACTGCCCCATTAACTTAAGACACGTTCCCTTAACTTAGATTAATATCTAATATCAAAACTTCCAGGAGAGCCTGGTAAATTTCTCTCCTCAAAGGGACTCTCTTGCTCAAAGTACAACATTTTGGAAAGAAGATGAGGGAGTCCCCGGCCCTTTGCCCCCTGGGCTTGATGTACCCAGGCTTCCTTGAACTAAAGAGGTATGATCTTCTTGTGTTAGAAACATATACATCACAATTAGAGCAAAGGACAACGGTCCAGCCTCTCATCTACTGGAATGGAAAATAAATACCGTGTACACCATGTAGTTCATCAAGTAATCAATTTTAGTTCTTTTAAATCTGGTTTTCCCACTATTCTTCATTATCTTAGTGTCAGCACCTAAAAACGGAAAATTCAATGTGATGAGTAATTGGGAAGAATCAATTAACAAGCATGTCTATAAAAAATTACTCTTCCTAAAAAAATTACTCTTCCTTTAGTTTTAATGGAAAAAGGACAGAAAAGCAAATTTTCTCACTAATATTCTAAAAATTCTTTTGAGACAGTTCTTATTATAGAGAACAGCTTGGCCAATCCTCCTGCCTCCGCCTCCTGAGTAGTCTCAGATGCTCATCTTTCTTTAAATCCTAAGAACTCAACAGTACGTTCAGAAAGTACCTGCAAAAATGACCAAGCCATGGCAGGCATCGGTGTTCCTAATGACACAGCCACGTAGCAGGATTTTATCAGCATCCAAAGGAAAACTTTGGTTTCTCCAAAACAGTGTTCCCATAAACTTGTCTAGTCGATTGTTTGGTTCTTCACATTCAATAAAACCTTGTTAAGAATGTATGATTCACATAATCAGTCAAATATAAAAGAGACTGAATAAAACAATTAGAATTTAAAACATAGTTTGGTACAAACCATCAAATGTTGCCAAGTTATCTTCTGTTTGGAGATACTGGTCTGTGATGTCAAGAGCCATCTTGAACTTTAAATTGGTTTCTCTACAGGGTAGGGGGATTAAATAAGAAGTTTCAGAGCGCAAAAGAACAAGAAGAAAATTCCACCAAGTAACACTGAGGCATATCTGGAAGTAAAGGCTTAATCATTAGCTTGTTCTATTTTCAAACTCTCTTTAGCTGTGAAGTTGATGAAGGAACTTGCTGCTAGAGCAAACTGCAGACCTAGGACATGCCAGTTTCTTTTGCTGTCTGCTACTGTGGCAGTTAAGACAGAAGACCCACAACCTGTTTAACTGAATGTCTCAACACCAACCTAGTCTATAAAACTACTACTGTACTATGCTGGGCGTGATGGCACACGCCTTTAATCCTAGCCACTTGGGAGGCAGAGGCAAGTGGATCTTTGTTAGTTCAAGGCCAGCCTGGTCTACAGAGCAAGTTCCAGGACAGCTGGGGCTACAGAGAGACCCTGTCTCGAAAAGACAACAACAACAACAACAAAAACTACTACTGTACTTATGAAAAAAAAAAACCAGAACTGTTGTAAACATCCTATTTAATATCTTCTGCTAACTTACTTTCTAGTGTAACAATTGGATCAGGTGTCTGAAAGGCACCACCTTTATCCAGAAAAGGAGGTGGCAGGCTCACTCCGAATATTTGGCCTGCCCCAGCAAGGGTCCAGAGGAAAGCAACTGTGTGGGTACACTGGGGCAGGCTGGAATATCCACTGGATGCCCTTTACAGGTTTCACAAATAAGACCCTTGGGAGTCTCCCTAAGCTAAGAAGCTGATCAATGATCTCAGTTTCATAGACTCTGACAGGGTATGATGGGATTTCCTTTGTTTGTGAGTCTTCAAATCTCTCAGTGCAGGGAATAAAAGTTGTTTCACTGCTGAGATGGAACTGCCAACCAGCTGATCTATAGAGAAGGAAATGCCATCTTTTTCCTCTCATAATTCCACCTCTACATAAAGTAACATCTTTAGGGTATGAGAAAAAAGGGCTATAGGGAGTAGCGTCCTGACTGTCCCTTCCTATGGGACCTCGACAGGCAACTTGACCTCCGTGGGCCTCAGTTTCCTTATATAGTGGTAATACAGAGTTGTTAAAAAGATTAAGTGAGCTAATACTTTAAAATGTGTACACCCTATTAAGCAGTCAATAAACTACTGAAAATTGATATAAAAAAGTAACTTGGAACTTTATTCTCTTTTAAGTGGCAGCAGAATAGCTAAGAATGACAAGAGAATTCAAAATTGCCTATCAACAAAGACTACCAATACATTCTCATTTCTGAAGAGATAATAGCATCCATGGTCATTCTGAGCATCTGGCTACTGCTCAGCAGTTTATAAGAGGCCCAGGCTTGCACCCTCACTGATAGATGAGGAACAGCAGGTGGTAGAAGTTCTAATTTATAGAAGAAAAGAAGTCAGTCCACTATGGGCACTGTCAGATTGCCAACAAGTGGCAGGGGCAAGGCTGTGTCTCAAGGTCTCATGTGGAAGATGTGCAGTGGCCACCATGAGACAGGCCCAGCAGAGACATACTCACCCATCTAGCTCAGCGGTTTCCACGTAGCAGAGGCTGTTAGGTTCTGAGCTGGAGAGCAGCAGAATGTCAGCCTGTCCAAAACAAAAGGCACCTATCACCCAGGGTCCCTGGGGTGGAAGGAGTGGAGGAGTGGGGGTGGGGAATGAGGTGGGTATGCATGCCTAGGATGAGAGAGGCAAAACTTGTTCACTTACTGGAATAAAATCATTCTTTTTCAGACGAATGACATCTCCAACTTGAACATCTTTCCACTTGGTAACTTTGAACCTAAGTATTAAAAAGAATGACGCGTAGGTTAAGTTTCCAGGCAAGGAATTATCATTTTTTGTGAATATAAGAGTCTGAAAAGTGTGTAAAGCACACCAAAAAAAGTCTGCTACAAGTTCATCCTTCTAAGAACGTAGTCACATTAAGTATTCCATATCCCATCATGCTCTGCAAGAACGTCTGTAATATGACTCGCCTCTGTTCTTTCCATCTTTCTTCACATAAGGAAGAATTAATTCACTAGGGGTCAGTTCAACATGTTGGGGGAGATTGGTCACCCCTCTCTTTGTGCTCATGTCTTGATACTCCTCTCTGTTCTCTTCCTTCTCTGTTACCCAGCACTGCTGCTGGTACAAGGACAGGGACACAAGGACCGCCACAGGCGACCAATTCTTATGGGGCTTTAGAGCTGGCCTTGTTGTGTTGCTTAAATTCCACAGAATATAACCATTCCCATTTCTTTTTTTTTCTTCTTCTGTACTTTCTTTTATTATCATAATCTTTGTATCAAGATACATAGCAATGATAGCAGGTTTCTTTTTAAAGCTTAGTAAAAAATATGGAACACTTCACAAATTTGCGTGTCATCCTTGCGCAGAGGCCATGCTAACCTTCTCTGTATTGTTCCAATTTTAGTATATGTGCTGCCAAATCTAGCACTCCAATTTCTAATGAACGAAAAATGTACCAACATAAACACAGGCACATTAGCAACTTCTTTTTCATTTGTTTTTTAGGTGTATAAGTGTATTGCCTGCATGTATGTAACTGCACCCATGTCATGTCATGCGCACAGAGGTCAGAAGAGGCTGTCAGATCCTCTGAAACCGGACAGCTGTTAGCCAGCATGTGGGTGGTGGGAACTGAACCCTAGTCCTCTGCAAGAGCAGCCAGTGTTCTTAAGTGCTGAGCCATCTCTCTAGGATGTATACCAGCAATCTCTTATCCTAGCTCTTTGGGAATATCAGAAGCCATTCTGTTGGACTCTCTGGGTGAGGTGACAATTCCCCTGGAGAGGCTCCTGTGCCCTCTCTCACTGAGGTCAACTTCTTGGAGGATTTACCTACTGTAGGAGCTGCTAAGGCCATAGCCTTTTAGAGATGCAGCCCCAGTTCCAAGTTCAAGATGTGCTCTGGCACACCACGCGGGAGAGGAGAGAGAGAAGCTACCTCCCCAGGGGAAGTCCCTCAGGGCTGGTCTTACCAGGGTCAGTGATCATGCTATACACTAAACAGTTATATGGCCTCTCACCCCCATGCACAACACTGACTCTAAGTGACTCCAGAGGCAAATTCAAGCCCAGAATCTATTTAAAAAGAGAGAAAAAAAAAATCTCAACAATGACAGTTTGATGGCATATAGTTTTGAACTAGATGCAATGAAAGTGGGATGTAAATCAGGTTATTTTCCTCACTGCTGCCACATTAAAGCCTTTTGGGTTGTGCCTTAGTCAATATTTTTAGCCTTGGAGTAAGGTTCTTGCTTAGAAAACAACTCTAGGCCAGGCATGGTGGTGCACGCCTTTAATCCTAGCTCTTGGGAGGCAGAGGCAGGCGGATCTTTGTCAGTTCAAGGCCAGCCTGGTCTACAGAGTGAGTTCTAGGATAGCTGGGGCTACAGGGAGACCCTGTCTCGAAAAGACAAAAAAAA
>VZQC01007422.1:2766939-2871771 GCA_009823505.1 Rhizomys pruinosus | reverse complement strand
TCTCTCTCTCTCTCGGTCCTTCTTGAGTTCCTCATTGTCTTTTCTTAGTTCTTTAATTTGTTCTTTATGATCTTGTAGTTCTTTAAGTATGTTCCCAATTGTGTTTCTGATGTCTGTGTCCTGGGGCATCCCCAGAGGGATCCCACTGCAGGAGTCTTCCACTGGGTTGGTAAAGCTCGGCATGGGATTATCCTGCCCCTTTCCAGTGTAGTCTCTTCTTCGTGATCCTGGCATATGGGCTTCTCCTTGCCTGTATTCCAATGTGAGTCCTAAATGCCTCTTCACTGTGTTGAAGGCTTGCTTTGCTTGCCTACTTCAGATGCTTCTTCGTAATCTCAGTTGGGGTGGGGGGGGCGGTACCTTCCGCTGGGCTCAGGATATCTCAGCACCAGGCTGGCCTTGAACTCACAAAGATCCACCTGTCTCTGCCTCCCAAGTGCTAGGATTAAAGGTGTGTGCCACCACATCCAGCACATTATTCTACTTTAAAGATGAGTGGATGGGGGGCTGGAGAGATGGCCTAGCGGTTAAGAGCACTGACTGCTCTTGCAGAGGACCTGGGTTCAATCCCCAGCACCCACATGGCGGCTGAGAACCGTCTGTAACTCCAGTTCCAGGAGAACTCCAGTTCCAGGGGAATCCGAGACCCTCTTCTGACCTCCGCGGCATTGCACAACACAGATGCACAGACCTACATGCAGACAGTACATTCATACAAATAAATAAACAAACAAACAAACAAATAAATAAATAAATAAAAAATAAAAATTAAAAAAAAGAAGAAGAAAGATGAACACTAAATGCTCTGCAAGTGCAGAGGAGAATGAAATCCTTTGCTGGAAAACTGGGAAAGGTCTGAGGACATCCCAAAGAAGCAGATCCTTGAAGGGGACACACTGGGAATGGGAAAGGCAGAAGCAGCACACAGGTGGCAGGCTTGGGAGAGAGACAAGTATGTTCATAACACAAAGCCCAACCAGCAGCTATACAAAATCCAACTTGGGTACCTCCCCAGGACCATGAAGGCAAGGTAACATCCTCCATTAAAATACTAATGTATTTTAATGTGTACACATGCCCCCATACACAAACATGCAAAGCTAATTCATGGCCTTCTGGGTTGTAGTAGTTAGCTCTCAATGTGTTTCTACATATGTTATACATGATATCTTTATAGCCAAATTACAAGCAGATGAATGCTAGGTACCTGCCGTCCTTAATGACTTCACATGTCCTATTGTTGATTTCCTTGTCCATTTTATGGCGAGCCTTTGGAAGGGAGATGAGGAGGTATTATTTTAATCATTTTAATGTATGAAGTATAAATGACAATACACTCAATACAATAAGAAAGTTGCATGAGAAATCCTTACCACATCGTCTACCAAGTCTTTGATTGCAGTGATGCCCAACACCAGAAGTAGGGGCACAAGTGTGGTATACCATGCCAGGGTGGAGATTTGAGGAATTGCCTAAAAGAAAAGGAAAAGGTTGTGTGTGTATATACACACACACGCGCACACACACACACACACACACACACACACACACACTCATTTTAAGGTCCATCATTGTACCCACAAGCTGCAGCAGAAATGGGAAAGGACATTAAGTTTCTTTCTGTTGGTTGTCTCCAGTTTCTGGCACATGAATAGATCCTAGAGACAGTGGCCCCTGAAATTATGTCATTGTGGCTTTAACTGTACATCAAGGAGGGTCTGCAGCACAATACCTGAAAGAGAATACCTCCAAACTTATTTTGTGAAAATCCCAGTGGAACAGGATGGGGTGGGGAGGAAAGAGCCCTTAACTTTGAACAGCAGTTTGCTGCTCAGGTCCGTACTATAGTGGGAAAGATGATAATGGTACGGAATGGCTGCCTCCTAAAGCAACTGATTAGGTAGAGCTCCCACCACGGTCATCCAGACTGGTCTAGTTAACAAGGGGCCGGCCTTGTGGAAGCTCCACTCCATCAAGACAGTGTCTCAGGTTGAATAGATGCATCTTTAATAAAGGTCTCTCAAAATCATTTTGCTGATCTTTGGACTGTCTCATGTACTGGTTCTTTAAAGTTCCCGAGTCCACCACTGTTCAACTCTATGAGTTCAGGCTTTGAAACTCTGAGTAGGTTATAGAAACTCACTAATCCTCTGCTCTTTTCTGCAAGACGGGGATTATACTGGTGTGTACCTCACAGAGCATAAGGATTAAGTGACTGCAAGTGAAGACAAACCAACAGCTTATCATTCTCACCCTGATTCACCTTAAGAGAAAGTAACTGGGCTGTAGTTGGAAGAAAGATCATTTTCCATCATGACAAGAATGTGTGACTCTGTCCTTTACCTTCTAGAAGGAAGTAGAAGAATCCCACTGACCACAGAGCAGCACTTAATTTATATAACTCGCAGTGCTGGCCTCTGCACCTGCCTGTCTAAACATCCCCCCTTAGCAGGATCATCCTTTGCAATCAGTGGAGTCTTCTGTTTCCCACATCTGTTGAGCATCCACTTCTTCCTGGTGTCTTCTCTGGTTTTCTGTCCATTCTGCTCCACACATCCTACATCTCCCTTACACAAACATGCCACCACAGACAAATACGCTACCACATTTTAAAGGTTTATCAGTAAATCCCAGCAGGGGAATCCAACTGACTACCTTTATAACCTGCATTACTAAAGGTTGATTGTGAGCACTAAATGAAGTGTTTATAGTCCCCTTGATAGTAACTGCTTCTACATAGATTAACTCTTACTCTTCAGATAAGGGACTCCTTCCTTTATTTAAAAAACAAAACAAAACAGAATTTTTTGTTTTTTTTTTGGCTTTTTGAGACAGGGTCTCCCTGTAGCTCCGGCTGTCCTGGAACTTGCTATGTAGACCAGGCTGGCCTTGAACTCACAAATATCTGCCTGCCTCTGCCTCCCAAGTGCTAGGATTAAAGGCGTGCACTACCACGCCTGGGTAAAAAAATTTTTCTAATGTAAAACCAATTCATAAAAATGTAAGTTTTATGAGTAAAACATTAGCACTATCCTTAAGGAAAACAGATAAATAAGTAAAAGCAAAATAAAAGTTACTTTTAAGATATGAAAAATTCTTTTTGATTTTTATTTATTTATTTTTAATTATTTTTTATGTGTATGAGTGTATTGTCTGCATGTAGGCTGGTGCACCTGTGTTGTGCAATGTCTTGGAGGTCAGAAGAGGGCATTGGATTCCCCTGGAACTGGAGTTAAAGATGGTTCTTAGCCGCCATGTGGATGCTGGGAATCAAACCCGGGTCCTCTGCAAGAGCAGTCAGTGCTCTTAACCACTGAGTCATCTCTTCAGCCCCAAGATATGAAAAATTCTATAAAGTGATTTTAGTTTTATCTCCTCCACAGACACAATTTTATCACTTATATCAGTACAGAATCAGTGTTTAAAAAGCAGAATTAAGCCACACCTAGTAATGCAGGCTGTAATCCCAACTACTCAGGAGGATGAAGCAGGAAGGTAACAAGTTCGAGGCCAGCCTGGGCAACTGGGTGAGATTTTTTTTTTTTTTAAGTAAAAAGAGGCCAAGAAATTAGCTCAGTGGTAGAACATTATAAAGCCATAGGTTCGGGCTGGAGAGAAGGCCTAGCGGTTAAGAGCGCCCACCGCTCTTACATAGGACCCGGGTTCGATCCCCAGCACCCACATGGCGGCTGAGAACCGTCTGAAACTCCAATTCCAGGAGAACTCCAGTTCCACGGGAATCCGACGCCATCTTCTGACCTCCGCGGCATTGCACGACACGGGTGCACAGGCCTGCATGCAGACAGTACATTTCTACACGTACATAAAAATATTTATTTATTTATTTATTTATTTATTTATTTAAATAAAGCCATAGGTTCAATACTCCATATTAAAAAAAATAGAATCAGAGTAATATTCTCATTTGTTCCCTTCAAACACTGACTGAGCTGGATCTGTGAATGAGGCAGAGATCCCTATGCAGAAAACCCTGATGTTAATATGAAACCTTTCCAAGACTGGGCATACATTGTGTGCACACAGCTTCCATGTTACTAAGTCATTACAATTCACAACAGATTAACAGATTCAAGATATCAAAGTGCATTACCTGTAAGATAAGGAGGACCAGGAAATAGAAATTGGCTGCTCTCTTAAATTGCTCAAACAAATTCATTGGTAGAAAGGTAAATACATTGTACTTGTATGTTTTAATTGCATTATTCTGTTGGAAAAAAAATAAGATAGTCATTCCAAATGATGCCATTCCCATACACCTGCACACATCACTATTTTCCATGGCCTGCGAAAGACATGGCCATAATTCATCAGTCAGAGGATGCTGAGAGTCCCTTTTAAGGTTTTCATTCTAGCCAGGGTCAAAATGACTTCTTGGAATCTATATTAGAAGCAGTAACAAGATCTAGACACCAGACTGTGACCTCAAAGATCCCATTGCATGCTTTGATTCATGGAGGGCCTTTTTCAACTTGAGCCAACACAAGCAGGGCAGGAAATGATCTTCTATTAAGGGTGGGTGAAGGCCCCTGACTCCCTTGTGGGTTGATTGGTATTGAACCCAAAGGTATGTTCAAATCCTAACTCCAATACCTGTTAACATGATCTTATTTGTCTACAAGGTTTTATAGACAAAACCAAAATATATTATAGTGGATTAGGGTGAGTCCTGAGCCATTTAGCAGCATCCTTATAAAAAGGAGGGAAATTAGACAAGAGAAACGTGGGGAGAAGACAGAAGCAGGAATTGGAGTGATACATTTTCAAGCCAAGGAATGCCAAGAAATTGGGGGTAGGCATGGATTTGATTCTGAGATTCTCCAGAAGGAACCTACCCTGTCAACACTTTGACTTTGGACTTCTGGCTTCCTGAAATATTAGAGAATAAAGTTCTGTTTTCCAAGCTGCACAGCTGTGGTACTGTAACAGTCCTAACAGGAAAACAAAATTCTAAGGATAGACACTTAGCCCCTTCCCTTTGGCTAACAAACTATTAAAACAATGGTCCCCAAGAAATTGGAATTTCCCCAGGAATCTCATAACGGGAGAAGGAAGGGGCTGAAGCTTGGTGCCAGCCAGAGGGGGATCTTGCCTCCTGGAAAGAGATTGCACACTGCTCTAACAATATCAGATTCCATTGCCACAGAGCCTGGAGCCAGCACAATGATGGGCGGGAACTCGTGTGAGCAGCGCAGCTCGGTTTGTACACTTCCTACCTTCTCAGCAAACTTAAACCTTGTGTGAGAAATAGGAAGGTGGACTTGGGGTGGAGGGGGCTGCTCAACTTCTTGTTTCTCTCCCAATGTGGCCCCACTGAATAAATCTCCTTTCTCTGTTTTTAACTATTACTTGTCTATTTAATTGACCTTTGAGAACAGTTATCTGAGCCTGGCTTATTAAGGTGGCCAGAGCCCAGGCTCTTATGACCCTAATAACTCTATTAACACTACTTTGCTTAGTCTTAAGAAACCAAAACAGATGGCATATAGTTCAGCCCACATTTGTCAGGTATCCTTTAACATATTTTAGAGGAAACAAGCCATTTTTTAAATGAAAATACCTTGAATGTCTCTTGAGTCAAAGAGAGGCAAGGGAGATTAAAAAAAAATATTGATTTATTTCAAACTTGTTACTTCAAACAAAAGGCTTCTCTGACAATATTTTATAATCTTCCATAAAGTATTTTAAGGGGAACACTGCAGCTACATAGGGAGGGTTTCCATTGTCATAATTCTGCTTTGCTTCAAGTCACATCTGTCCACCTTCAGGGTAGTTAAACTTCAATAAAAATGGCATTCTAAAGCTGGGCTTGGTGGCGCAGGCCTTTAATCCCAGCACTCGGGAGGCAGACACAGGCGGATCTTTGTGAGTTCAAGGCCAGCCTGGTCTACAGAGTGAGTCCCAGGACAACTAGGGCTACAAGGAGACCCTGTCTCAAAAAAGACAAAAGACAAAAAAAAAAAAAAAAAAAAAAAAAAGAAAAGAAAGAAAAAAAAAAGGCATTCTGTAGAATTAAGGAGGATTATCAATAGTCCCAGGCTGGTAGTTACTTAGAAGTTAGGTATTGTTTGAAGCTAATAGTGACTAGGAAAAAACAACTGGGCAATCATAAAACTAACTTGGTTATTAACTTACCGAATATTTGCTCTCCTTAATACAAAAGAACTTTGTTTTCACAAAATGAGGTTGTTCGTGGAACTTTCGATCATTTGCTTTGACTTGCCAAGTGCTATCTTTAAAAGAGAGAGAGGAAAAAAAAGAAAAGAAAGTAAGTAAAAACTAGGGTCCTCGGGGGAAGGATTCAAATTAAAGTGAAGACATCATCAGAGCAGACTCTAATTCAATATGCCATGATGGCCTTTTCCAAAGAGGAAAATTAATATGCTGGGTTGGAAGGAAGATGGGTCGTGTAAATTCATCTAGAGAAGATGGAACTTTACAGCCCATAGAGCCTGTGATGGATGCTGTGATGGTTAATCTTATTTGTCAGTTAGGTGAGGTCTAGAATCACCTGGGAGTCAGGCTTCTGGGCATGCCTGTGGGGAATAACTTGATTGGGTTAAGTGAGGTAAATGCACTACATAAACATCCCAGCTGTAGGCACACTACATAAACGGGTCCTAGACTGGACTGAAAAACAGAGCTGAGCTACCTGACTGTGGATGCAATGTGACCAGCTGCCTCGATGCCTGTTTGTAGAACTTCCCCAACATGACAGACTTTACCTCGATCTGTGAGCCAAGATAAACCTTTTCTCCCTTGAATTCCTTTTGTATGGACACTTTATCACAACAACAGGAAAAGTAAGAAAGACAGATCGTAACCTCACAACCCTTGGAAAGAATCAAAGCTTTCGACAACTTAATCTCAGACTTCCAACCTCCAGAACTGTGAGAGAACACATTTCTGATGTTAAAAGCACCGTTTGGAGTCTCACCAAGTGAATGCCCATGTTATGACTTGACTAATTGTTCACAGAACATTAAAAAGTTACAAAAGAGCAATCTATATATAAACGGGCCCAAACAAAAATGCCAGAGATCTAGTTTATAGCTAAATTATTTTTTTTCAATCTCATTGACTTGGTTTATAATATTTACACTGCTGTAAATATTTAGTGGCTGAATGGATCTAGAAGGAGGGATATCGTCAACTGAGTCCACATTTGTTAATCATGATCTGTGTGTCACCTTGCCTGGCCAACAACGTCTGTCATCTTTCAAAGTGCATTTCATGCACTTTACACCACATCCCCTACTGAATGAACTCAGTCTATTCCACTATTGTGTCTAAACTACAGAGAACTTTAGAAAGTCCACAGCATTTCTGCTGCTGGGAGGAACACTTCTCATCCAACAGGTGTCTCATAAATATCTCTTCCTATCTATGTCCACCACACTATTATAGCTAACTTGGTTCTCCCAGGGCAGATGCTCCCCACCCCACCCCACCCTACCCCACCACCTACGAGGTCATTTCCTCTTTAATACCATAGTTCCCAGTTCTGCTAAAGCCTCTATGTGTGCCTCTCTGTGTGCCAACCTCATGTCTGTGATGGGTAGTTGGAATGTCAACATGATACATATCTAGCATCACCTGGGAAGAGTTCCAATGAAGATTTACTAGATGATGTCAGCTGTGGGCATATCTGTGGGGGACTGTCTTGATTACGGTAACTGATGTGGGAAGGCCTAGCCCACTGTAGGCAGCACCATCCCCTGGATTTGGGTCTTGGACTACGTAAGAGTAGAGAGAATGAGCTGAGTAGCAAGCGTACACACATTTATTCTCTCCCTCCTGTGGATGTGATGTGACTAACTTTAAGTTTCTGCCACCTTGACTATGATGGACTGTAACCTGGTATTGCAAGCTAAAACAAACTACATATTTGGTCTCTTAATACAAAAGAACTTTGTGTTTATAAAATGAGGTTGTTTATGGAACCTTGTATTGTTTGCTTTGTTTTACCATGCGCAATCTTTAAAAGGAAAAAAGAAAAAAAGTATCTTAAGTAGAAGCCAGTCACTGCTTTGTGTCAGATTATTTTGTCACAGCAACAGAAATGAAACCAGAACAGCATCCTTCTGACCCTGTAGCCAACTTCACTCCTGACCCTGCTTATTGTCCTGTGCAGAGAGGCTCTGCCTAGTCCATCCTGATCTCCCTAAAGTCCTGCAGCTGCAGGACTCTTCACGCCTTTGCTACAAACACAGGTGTGTCATGGCTGTTCACAGCTGGGATGTCCTGAGTTCTCCTGAGGCCCTTCATGTAGCCTCATGAGATACATGCTTATATCATGAGGACAGGATCATCTTTACTCTGTCACCACAGCCTATAAAAATGCTTGTTCTCCTAATAAGAAGGCACAAGTGTGTTGCTGCCATCAACGCTGAAGACAAGGACCTATCAGTTAGGAGTCAGGCCGCAAGGAATACATCTTGGCATTGGCTTGTTCATGACCTGCATGCAGATGACCTTCCCTTGAGTGACACATGAATGCATGCAGATGACCTTCCCTTGGGTGACACATGAATGCATGCAGATGACCTTCCCTTGGGTGACACATAAGTGAGTAGACAGGATTTGATGAGCTTAACAACTAGTATGACATGTCATTTTTGAAGGAGGAAATAGATAAAAGATTTACAAGTAAGGTTTTATAAAATGATCAGTTGCATGGAAATTATAAGAATCATACTTAAAAATTATAAGGATCATACTTGAAAATACTTTTTTTCAACGTATCTTTTTGAAACGACTGCCTTTTCATCCTTATATTCACTAGGAAATAGATAATACTCTGAGAGCTCAAGTGTGGACTACCAAAGAATGCAAATAATTAACTTGATTACTTTTTTGAAATGACAATGTTATTACCGAACATTTTTCTTGCATACTTTGGCTGTCATTCATCAGATAATCATAACTGTTGTGTTATGACAAGGGGAAATATTCCGGGCATCTTTTAAGCTCAAGAGCAATTTTGTCAAAAGGGAAAATGGAAATGGAACTACAAAACAACTCTTGAGCACTATAATGATGTCTGCAATCAAAACGTTTCTTTCTCATTCAAAGAAGAGCTTTAAAGGAAAGTAGATAAAAAGGACTTTTCATAGGATAATCTTGAATCCATTCTTGTTTTATGGCAGTTTGAAAACATGTCTGATTTTTGTAATTTATTTTTTAAAGATAGGGTTTCACTATGTAGCCCAGGCTGGCTTGGAATTCCCATCACCCTGCATCAGCCTCTTGAATGCTGGGTTCCAGGTGTGTGTGACCACACTTGGCAGTATGTACTTTTAATGTTTTATTTGAGCTGGTATATAACTGGTGACACCTTCTAGACACTGATGCTCTGTAATACTGCTGAGCATATCCTAAATTTCATGAGGGTCAAGAAGAAAGGAAAGGCTGGGGCTAAAAGTGGCGAGATGGTTCTGAGGTAAATGTACCTGCCACCAAGGCCGTTTACCTGAGTCTGACTCTAGGTATCCACATGGTAGAAGGAAAAGAACTGACTCCAGCAAGTTGTCCTCTAACTTCCACAAGTGTGCTGTGTCATGTGCCTCTGCCCCCGTGAAACAATTAAATAAAATGGAACCGAAAAATGAACAATGAAAAAATAAACTCAGGAGAGGCCTGTAGTCGTGGTGGATCCCAGAAATCCCAGCACTCCCTCAGGAGGCTGAGGCAGGAGGGATCAAGAGTTGCGGCCTGCCCAGGCTACATAGTGAGACCCTGTCTTAAAAGACCAAACCAGCCGGGCGTGGTGGTGCACGCCTTTAATCCTAGCACTTGGGAGGCAGAGGCAGGTGGATCTTTGTGAGTTCAAGGCCAGCCTGGTCTACAGAGTGAGTTCCAGGACAGCTGGGGCTACAGGGAGACCCTGTCTCAAAAAAGACCAAAAAAAAAAAAAAAAAAAAAATCAAAATCAAAATCAAACAAAATTAAAGAACTCAGGAGGAAAAAAAATAAACCATCATGTTAACAAACTGAACATAGCAGGTTTCCTGCCATCCACTGGTGTGCTCTGTCCAGCCCTGTCCCCTACTCTTCCAGCTCTTTAATTTCCTTCTATAATGAAGCCCTTACCAGTTATAGAAATCTGGTACTATCACTGTGCCTTCCTCCAGCGTATTTCTGGAAGGCTCAAATAGAGGGTAATTGCTAATGCCTAGCAGACTCAGTGAGGGGTTATCAGAAATTACCTTGGTCTCATTACTCAATATTGTGATGACACCTTGAGGGACCTGGAGAAAGTGCTCAGTGTGTCCTTATCTGAGCTTTACCCACAGAAGCACCTCTGCTCGGTTTCAGATACCTGCTTGCCCTCAAGTAATCAATAACCCTCCTTCCAGTTAAGGCTCCTGTTGGGCCTAATTCAGACAAATTTGTGGGCAAATTGATGCTTCTTGATCTTCACTGAGATTAGAGCTAATTGTTTGAGAGGTATTACAATCAGCAACCATAAAAGATGTGAGCCTTGTGGTCTCTGGTTCAATCTACGTATAAAATATTGTTTTCTCTCTCTTCTCAACAGCCTTCCTGGTGCATTAAAATCCCCAAGGAGTCCCGAAGTAAAGAAACTTATTTATTCCAGTTTTTACAAAATTAATGCAACTTCAGGTATTAAAAAAAACAATTACAGGAGATCTGTTAATGTGGTTGAAATGCTGTGCTAATGTGCATGCTTTTAGGAAGGAGAGCAAAAGCTCACTTAAAGGCATTTGGCTTTTTGATATATATATATATCAAGCTCTCACTCGATTCAGAGTATTTTACTGGACGCTTGTAACACAATAATAATTTATACTCAAAGGAAGCACCTTATCCTGTTTTCTAGAATGACAATACTGACAAAGAAAAAAGAAGCAATTATAAATTTATCAGCAACAATAAAACATATGACCCTGCAGAGCTACGCTAACAAAACCAACAAATCACATGTCTGAGATACATGTAACATCAGCCACATGTGCCTCACTATCACCCTACAGTCTGCTAAATATTTCTGGTATCAATACATCTAAGCATGGCTACGTGATATGCACAGTGTTCCCACCGACACCAAGTCCTTTGATCAGCACCATCTGGAAAAAGAAAGCAAGCATGGCCTTGTCCCCTTTCTCTTTGCTGGTCTGAATTGTCTACAAAGGCACCAACAACCAAAAACCTGCATTAGAAGGTAGGACCTGCAACAGACTCAAGAGACTAGAAAGATCAAAAGCTGAGCAACATTCTAGCAAGAATGGAACAGTCAATCAACTCCAGAGAGGAGAGAGATGCATGCAGGGTACAGACAGGCCATACAAAAGATGCAAATGGCTCTCCCACCGGTGAAAAGACACTCATGGTCAGGAAACAGAAAAGCAATATTTACCATGGAAACAATTTTTATCTTAAAATGCTAAAATCCTGGCAAGAATAAAGAATCTAATGACGCTGTGGATTGAAAACAATGAAGAATTGGTCCTGTGGGTAGCCTCTGCAGAGAACAGTTTGGCCATGTCCCAAAATTTCACACACACACACACACACACACACACACACACACACACACCCTACAATGCAGTGTACTCCCACTTCTAAGAATTATCCTACTTGTTTATCCTCCGGGTAAACTATTCCTTCTAGGGAGAAATGGCATGGTACAGGGCTTCTGAATACAGCCCAGTTTTCCAGAAAGATTAGAAACAAATGAAATGCCTACTCGGAGCAGTTGGTTAAACATTCATACAATGAAAGCCTTAAAATAAAAACGGTAAAGCAAAACAAAACAAATGAGGCGGCTTCATACGGGCTACAGGGAAATTCTCCAAACCACATGGCCAAGAGACAAAGGCAGAGGGCACCTGCTATCCCGTGCTTTCAGGTGTGCAACATGCAGGATCCATACACAGTATGAATGCATGTTTGTGCACATACCTGGGTGCATAAGAACACAGGTGCGTAAGCATCTGTGCATATCTGTATGTGTGCTATCTACAGTACAGAGCAAGAGTCTTTCTGAAAAAGAAAAATGCACTGAGGAGTAAGATGAGGAAGGGAGAGTTCATTGTCACTCTCTACCCATGTAAATTTGATTCATTTCCATGTATTGCCATATTAAAATGTAATCCTACTCCTATCAAAATATAAAAGCAAATATGTAAGTTGCTTAATTTTTATAGTTATTATATCATTATATTTACTATATATATGGAATATATATATATTCCAAAGGCAATGGAATAGAGGGTATGAATAAGATAGAAGTGGAGTCTATTTGGGCTGAAGATGCAGCCTACTAGTAGAGTGCTTGCCTAGCATTGGTGAGGCCCTGACACTAAAGAAAAACTTGAGAGTATTAAGAAAAGAGGCAATTATAGCCATGGAAATAAATATGAATAACTCTTAAAAATATCTTTGAGGCTGGGC
Source organism: Rhizomys pruinosus (assembly GCA_009823505.1). NCBI lineage: Eukaryota > Metazoa > Chordata > Mammalia > Rodentia > Spalacidae > Rhizomys > Rhizomys pruinosus. The sequence continues at coordinate 2,859,336 of VZQC01007422.1, read as the reverse complement.
GTGGTGGCGCACGCCTTTAATCCTAGCACTTGGGAGCCAGAGGCAGGCAGATCTCTGTGAGTTCAAGGCCAGCCTGGTCTGCAGAGTGAGTTCCAGGGCAACCAGAGCTACAGGGAGACCCTGTCTCAAAAAGACAAAGAAAAAAGAAAAAAGAATCTTTGAAAAGAACAAATACATATTGTATAAATCCATGTAAATATGAAATTCAAAAGCATGCAGAACTCAACTGTGGCATTTAGAAACATAGATTTAGGCAGTGTAACTATATAGAAAATAAAAGGTCTTAAGGCTATGAAAATAAGGATGGGCCAACAACAGGGCTCAGAGGGTAAAGGTGCCTGCCACCAAGCATGATAACCTGAGTTCGATCCCCAGGTTATCATATACACGGTGGAAGGAGGGCACTGACTCCCACAAGTCCTGTGATCTCATGTGCTATGGCACAAATGCTTCATGGCATGCTTGGACCCTCTACATGCTCCGCAGACATACAATTAATAAATAAAACATAATAAAATTGTTTTTAAAAAGAAGACAAGAGGACTGGAGAGATGGCCTAGCGGTTAAGAGCGCCGACCGCTCTTACAGAGGACCCGGGTTCTATCCCCAGCACCCACATGGAGGCTGAGAACCATCTGAAACTCCAATTCCAGGAGAACTCCAGTTCCAGGGGAATCCGACACCCTCTTCTGACCTCTGCGGCATTGCACGACATGGGTGCACAAACTTGCATGCAGACAGTACATTCATACACATATTGATGCTTCTTGATCTTCACTGAGATTAGAGCTAATTGTTTGAGAGGTATTACAATCAGCAACCATAAAAGATGTGAGCCTTGTGGTCTCTGGTTCAATCTACGTATAAAAATATTGTTTCTCTCTGGTCTTTCAAACAGCCTTCCTGGTGCATTAAACATCCCCAAGGAGTCCCGAAGTAAAGAAACTTATTTATTCCAGTTTTTACAAAATTAATGCAACTTCAGGTATTAAAAAAAACAATTACAGGAGATCTGTTAATGTGGTTGAAATGCAAAAAAAAAAAAAAAAAAAAAAAACAATAAAAAAAACAAACAAATTAATCAAACAAAAAAACAAAAAAAAAAATTCAGGATGGAAAAAAAAATTAACAACCTAGTCATGTCTAACCAAAATGAACATAGCAGGTTTCCTGCCATCCACTGGTGTGCTCTGTCCAGCCCTGTCCCCTACTCTTCCAGCTCTTTAATTTCCTTCTATAATGAAGCCCTTACCAGTTATAGAAATCTGGTACTATCACTGTGCCTTCCTCCAGCGTATTTCTGGAAGGCTCAAATAGAGGGTAATTGCTAATGCCTAGCAGACTCAGTGAGGGGTTATCAGAAATTACCTTGGTCTCATTACTCAATATTGTGATGACACCTTGAGGGACCTGGAGAAAGTGCTCAGTGGGTAGGCCGCTAGCGGAGCTGTGACCCACAGTAGCACCTCTGCCTCGCGGGGCCAGTACGGCTGGCCCGCATGGAAGCAGACCCCGTCCTCCAGTTAAGGCTCGGGGGGGTGGGGTGCGCAGATTGCTAGAGCAAATTTGTGCGGGCAATAGGGAGGCTGGCTTGACGGCACGGATAGACGGATGAGTCGAAGGGGTGATGAGGGAGGGACATAGACAGCAAAACGGAGCCTTGAAAACGAGGGGAGGACCGTGGGGGCGTCGGGGGTCAATGCGTATCGGATATAATAAGACTGGGTGGCGTCGAGTGCTGCGGCCATGACACTCTCCCGGCCGTGGCCCTTTCTTTGGTAAATGGTAAACCTTGCCCCAAGTAGGCTCCCGAAGGGAAAAGTAAACGGACGATGAGCGATCAGGGGGGACAAACGGTTACCAGGCAACGGGCAGGGAGGAAAAATAGATAACCATAGTTGACTAGGAGGTAATGGAGGGGATAGGGGGGGGGATAATGGATTGGTGCGATCGGGTGCAGGGCGGGGAGGGTAAGATTGTTTACTGAGCCAAATAGCCTCTTCTACGTGAAGGCATGGGTATGGGTTGGGATGGATTTATTAACGCATATTAGAGCAATGCGGGCACGTTCGACTTCTATGCTTGTAGTGTCCGGGTACGGTTGTAACACAATTAATAATTTCTACCTCAAAAGGACGACAACTACTCCTGTTTTCTAGCATGGCCATGTACTGACAAAAGAAAAAAGAAGCAATATAATCTATCAGCAACAATAAAACACTATGACCTGCAGGGCTCCCGCTAACAAAACCATACCAAATCACATTTCTGAGGATACAGTAACACAGCCATCCAGTGCCTCTACTATCCACCTCAGTATGCTCAAAAATTTTTGGTATCCCAATACATCTAAGCATGGTTACGTCGAGACCCCCTTGCACCAGTGTTCCCACTTCGACACCAAGTCCTTGATCTAGTTCACCATCTTGCGGAAAACTCTAGAAAGCACAAGCTATGGCTTTGTCCCCTTTCTCTTTGCTGGTCTGAATTGTCTACAAAGGCACCAACAACCAAAAACCTGCATTAGAAGGTAGGACCTGCAACAGACTCAAGAGACTAGAAAGATCAAAAGCTGAGCAACATTCTAGCAAGAATGGAACCAGGTCAACAATTCTCTAGTGAGAGGAGAGAGATGCATGCAGGGTACAGACAGGCCATACAAAAGATGCAAATGGCTCTCCCACCGGTGAAAAGACACTCATGGTCAGGAAACAGAAAAGCAATATTTACCATGGAAACAATTTTTATCTTAAAATGCTAAAATCCTGGCAAGAATAAAGAATCTAATGACGCTGTGGATTGAAAATTCAACGGACGATATTGGGCTTTGTGGGTGCCAGCCTCTGGAGAGAACAAGTTTGGTCCAGTGGTCCCATTAAAATTTCATTCCCACACCACACACAACACACATCCCTCACACACCACACACCTCTACATGGGCAGGGACTCCCTACTGCGCAGACTGAAGTCCTACGTTGTGTATCTTCTCCGGGTTGAAAACCCTTTCTTTTCGCTAGGGTCAGAAAGGGCATGGGACATGGGCTTTCTGAACCACAGCTCAGGGTTCCAGTAAAGATGCGTAATCACAAAGGACATTTAGGCCTCGACTCTGGGCAGGTGGCGTGATAACAGGCATTCGAAAGGAAAAGCTTCTTCAGCGAAAGAAAATTGACGGGAAAGCAGTAACCCAAATATACAAAGAGGGCTGCAGACGGGCGATCAGGGAAATGCTCCACCCCAACATGGCTCAGCGACAAAGGCAGAGGGCACTGCTATCCCGTGCTTTCCGTTGTGCCACCTGCAGGCTCCTCCCCCGTAGTGCCTGCTCTGTTTGTGCACCTTCTATTCTCTGGCGGGCATACTTTTCGAACACAGGTGGCGTTCCGCCTTTGTTGCCTTCTCTGTATGTGTGCTTCTCTCCAGGCCAGCGGCCCGCGGGCTTTCTTGCTCTCCCGCCCCCTGCTCCTGCGGCGTCGAGGCGCCGGGAGCGTTCCTTGTCCTTTCTCTCCCCCTGTGCTACCTCTTTGCTTGTCATGTCCTCCCCTTGTCTTGTCTCCTATTTTTCCCTGTCCTCCTCCTTCCTCTTCCCCTATCCACGTAAATATGTATAGGGGCTTAAGGGTTAGATGTGTATGTATATCATTCTATACTTTACTATTCTTATATGATGGATACTATATATACTTATGCCATAACGGCAAGGTGGTAACTATGAGGCGTCCATTGGAACTCCTAAGATTAAGATCTCGTGCCCCCCGAGGCTATTTGGGCTGAAAGATTGCTCCATGCTACCGAGTTCATAGAGTGCGTCCTGTATGTATTGGGTGGGATCTCTGGCCCCTGATCACGAACGAAGAAAACCTTTCGAGACGATTAAGAAATACCTTTTGATCGGCTTCATATTTATAGTTTCTTCTCCATGGATTCAATTATAAATTGAATCCTCTAACGTTACTACCAAACTCATATCTACTTGAGCCCGCCCCTCGGGCGTATCTTCCTCTTTTCTCATTGTTTTCTGTTGCTGTCTACCGCCTTTAATTCCTAGCACTTGGAGCCATAGAGGCAGGCAGATCTATTGTGAGCTTCCCCCTTTCCAAGCGCCTCAGCCCTTGCCGTCTGCCGACCCGTCCCTCCCCCCCGCCCACGCCCCCTTCCGTTTGTTGCACCATGACGCCTACCCTACTATGGCCCCCCTTTTCGAGTACCTTTCCCTTCCTCCCTCTTTCTCACTCCTGTCCTCAAAAAGACATACCACGAAACATCTTTACAGATCTTAAACGAATCTTGAACCCTTTTCAGAATACATATATGTCACCATTTTTTATTCTTGTCTTATTTTTCAAAATGCCCATGCTCTTCAAATATGAAAATTCCCACAAGCTTGCAGAATTCTCCAACATTTTGTTCCTGCATTTTTAGTAAACATCGTATTTTAGGTTCACGTTTTTGTTTCTATATTTCCCTCCTATAGAAAATAAAAACGGTCGTCAGGCTATGCACAAATCAAGGTATGGGGCCAACTAACCCCAGTTTTGGCTGTACCCCCGGGTAATCCGGTTGCCTGCCTTTACCCTAAGATGTAATCCCTTTCTTTCATGCGCCCCATTTTTCCCCTCCCCCGATTCCCCCCCCAGGCCCTTCCTCTTCCTCTTCTTTTCCACCTCTACCACTCCACTTTTTTCTCCTTCCCTCCCCCCCCCCCCCCCGGCTTTGATGCTTAGGACTGGGATTTTTGAATCCCACATTTTTCCTGTGATCTCATGTGCTATGGCACAAATGCTTCATGGCATGCTTGGACCCTCTACATGCTTCGCTGACATACACTTAATAAATAAAAATAATAAATTGTTTTTAAAAGAAGACAAGAGGACTTTGGAGAGATTGGCCTACGACGGCTTTAACGTACCGCCGGTTCCCCGCATTCTCCTCCGCTCACTCTACAGATGCTGACCCGGGTTCTATCTACCAGCACCTCACATGGAGGCTGAGGGCAATACCATCTGCATTACTCAAATTTCCCAGTTTCGAGACAAACACTCCCAATGTTCCGGGTTACATCACGCATCACCCTCTTCTGACTCCTTCTGCGTGATCATTTGCATTTTTCGACATGGCTCCGCGCACAACTTCCCCACTACTTGCTATGTTAGTACATTCATCATACACAAACAAAATTAAAAAAAAAAAAAAAAAAAAAGAAGACAAGAAAGATAGGGGTAACGTTTCAGGTCCCTGGCCATATGCTCATATCATACTTGACATACAGTAATTTCACCTGTTTAAGCAGGCACTGGTGTTCTATATATTTTTCAGTAAGTTAAAATATGTAACAAGAAATCAATCAAAGCCCGATGTGGTAGTACGTTCCTGTAATCCCAGCGTTCAGGAGGCAGAGGCGGAAGGATCAGTGCTGCAAGTTCAAGGCCAGCCAGGTCTATATAGCGAGTTTTAGATCAGCTTGCATAGAGAGACCTTGTCTCAAAAAAGAAAAAAAAAGAAAAAGAAAACCTGAAAGATTAAATTTAAAAATAAAGAAAAAGAGGAGGAAAAAAGGAAAGAAAAGGAAGGAAGGAAAAGAGACCAACTGAAATGAAGAGACGGAAGGAGAACAGTCTATGGGCGCGGACAAGAGCTGATGGGCACAGGTGATGGAACGTCCTCTCCCTCTTGTTTCAGTAAAGGACAGAATGAATAATGCAAAAGATTAGCCAAGCCACGTGCTTTTCAAAGTTCTGACTCTGTGGCCTGGAAGCGAATTAAACTATCCCAGTGTGGGAGGTGACAGTGTTGGGAGAAAACTCAAGGCCAGCCAGGCTGCGGTGGTAGTGGGAGCGCTTTCTGAAAGGGAACCTTTTATGTTGATTTTATATGGTTTTTTTTAGTTTTCATTTTTTGAGACAAGGTCTGTTTTCTCCTTTGCAGTACAGGGATTACAAGCATGAGCCACAACTTAGACTTGCACTGATTCTTAAATGTTCCCAAGAATGCCAGTAAAGGGAGAAAGGTCTGAGGACATTCCAGGGAAACAGGATGTCATTAGCAAGAGTCTGAAGGCAGGAATAGCCTGGCCTGAGCTCACAGGTACACAGCTGGGCACTGCAGAACCACACAGTGACTCCCAAGAGGAACAGACAAGCAGCTGGGGACCTAGCAGATGGTGGGGAATCTGGAACCCCACGGTAACACCAAAGATGTCTATGAGAGGGTGTTCAAGGAGGCAGCAACATGATCCAGCTTACACGAGGCACACAAGCAGCAAGCAGTGAGCGAGATATGCTTAAAGGGAACAAGATTAGTGCTAGAAGACCAGGGTAATCATTAAAGTAGGAGGAAGGAGACCTACTCAGAGCTATGGTCTTAGAAACAGAGAAAAGACAGGTTTAAGAGCTATAGGAGGGTTCCTGCAAATGGAGACAGAAAAAGATGAAAATAAAACAAAAATGAGGGAAAAAGTAACTGCAAAAGTCTATATTGTGTGACCGATGGATACAGTAAGGATGAACTGGACTTGCAGGCATGTCCAGTGTGCAGCCTTGGAGAGCAATGAACACAGCCCCACACAAAACCCTAAACTTACTTAAAACACTATAAGAGGTTTTTGGGTTTTTTTGGGTAACTCAATGGCATGGTCCTGGAGCACGAACTTTTCAGATGACAATGTTATATATGGCCACACTATCCTGAACACGCCTCATATTGTCTGATCCGGAAGCTACTAAGCAGGGTTGGGCCTAGTACTTTGATGGGAGGTGGCAACGCCATGCTGCAGTGTCAAATATTGGATATGCTTGGGTTCAAGGAGATGGCTCACTGTTGACCCCAAGCCTCCTGACGATATGAGTTTGATCCCTAAAGCTCACATTATGGAAGGAGAGAATCAACTCCCAGAAATTGTCTTCTGATCTCCACATCTATACACCCAAGGACACACGAATAAACATACAAAGAGGTTAGACATGCCTGACGGACTGTGGTGAGATGGGTCTAGTTTAAGATTGCAATAAATTGAAGACCCCTATGAAACGTGTGGATGAGAATGGCCATTAAAGATGGTAGAAGCAAATCAACCAGAGGCACAGCTGTAAAAGGATTTGGCATAGGAATAGGAGTAGATGCTGCGAAGACAGATGGCCCACATGGGAAGTGTGTTGTAGGAAATAAGTACAGCAAGAGTGGCCAGCAATATTTAAGTGAGGGTGCAAGACAAAGAACCCATCAAAGTATCTATGAAGCTAAGGGAGACATCTGGTGTTCTGGAAAAAAGTGGTCAGGAGCAAGGCCTTACCAGGGCAGAAAGGCCCTGCAGGAAAGGACCTCAAGTCACCTAGGAGACACATCTCAGCATGTCTGTTTCTAGATGGGGTTAGTTGGGGTGGAAGAGCTACCCTAGGCAGCACCATGTCATGGACTGGGGTCTCACACTGAACAAGAAGAGAAGAAAAAAATAGCTGTGCTGACTTTGGAAGCATCGTGAGAACTGCTTCTGCTCCTGCCGCCAGGACCTCCCTGCCATGATGCACTGTACCCCTTCTTCACTGTAAGCCAAAATAAAGCCTCCATCTCTGAAGTTGCTTCATGTCTGTCACTTGGTCACAGCAATGAGAAAAGTAGCTAGCACGAGAGTGGCTGAGAAGTGGGAAAGGGCAGTGCTGACAGTGGGTGCAGCAATGTGTCATGTCTATTTGCTTGGCTTGTAACTGTTGCCATAAGTTACTTAAACTCAATACTTGACAGATGGAAGGCAAAGTTGTTCTTTACCTCTGGAGAAAGTAAAAGACAAAACCACAACTGAACTCCTTGCCCCTGGCCATGGACAGTCAAAATGTGGGGCAGCTGTACTCCCAAATCTGATGAGGGATCTAGGCTCTGCCATAGGCCAGCCCCAGAGCACAAAGTCTAGTATTTTAACCAGAGCAGAGGTGGGTCCCCATGCTCCAGGACTCCTGGGAGTGTAGCTGTGGCCCTATTAGGATCCCTGAGGGGAAAGGGTGCCTTATATCAGATGCCTGGGCTCTACCCAGGACTTCCGGCTTTGGTCCATCTGGGGAAGTATTCTCATCTGCAGGCAAGACTGAGCTCCACTAAAGGGCACCAATTCTCCCCATACGTCTGTCCTCACACCTGAGGTGGAAAACCTCTCAATTGGCTGTTTTCTCACCAAGTGATACATCCACAGGTCTCAGCAGGTTTGACAGTCCATGAAAGACCCCCTGGGATTCTTGAGAAATGGAGAAGTGAGAGGCTCTGCCTTTCTAATTAGTACCCAAATGGTACTGGCTGAATCAGCTTCCAAGTCATGGGCCTGCTAGAGGATGAGATGAGAGAACAATTCCAGGATTTTATGTAGATGTGACTGTCAGCCAGTGTCCTTAGTGCTGTGCTGGTTACATTGATGTTACAGCCAGTCTAAAATTCTTCCAAGAGCAAGGAGTACTGCCTCACTGTGATCTAATGCCTTGATTATTAAACATTCCACCTTAAATACTGCCCACAAATGACTGTTAAACATTCTAACTTAAAAATTGTCCATCCCAGGCTGGAGGGATGGCTCAGTGGTTAAGAGCACTGACTGCTCTTGCAGAGGACTGGGGTTTGATTCCCAGCACCTACATGGTGGCTAAGAACTGTTTTTAGTGCCAGGCATGGTGGCGCATGCCTTTCATCCCAGCACTCTGGAGGCAGAGGCAGGCGCATGCCTTTCATCCCAGCACTCTGGAGGCAGAGGTAGACCAGGCTGGCCTTGAACTTTGGTGAGTTCAAGGCCAGCCTGGTCTACATAGCGAGTTCTAGGCCAGCTGGGGCTACAGGGAGACCCTGTCTAAAAAAAAAAAAAAAAAAAAAAAAAGACAAGCCATTGCACAAAGAACACTTTCAGTCTCATTTCAAGCATTAGTGGATCCCTGTCATTGTGTATGTGCTAGATGGCTTTCTCACAGAGACATGATATCAAAAGCCACAGGATGACAGAAGCAGAGAAGTCCCCATATTACCAAAACATTCCCAGTGTGAGGAACTGATCCCTGGAAAAGCTAGAATTCATCCAGCCATCTATCTGTCCACTGCTTGTGGATTTGGGAAGGGAGGGATCTGTTAATAAGTGACTCTACAGCTATAGTCTTAGAGGCCAGGAGAACACAAATAAACACCCCAAAGGAAGAGAAGGGGCGGGGATAAAGATTTAATGATAGAAAGATGAGGATGAGGAGAAGATACTTTGAAGAGAGAGTGAGAGATTAACTGCAGCAGGGTTAACAACAGCTGGTATTATTATTGAACCCTTACTGTATGCCTAAAGCATTCTAAGTCCATATTGTTTCTGATTTAATCCTCATAATCACACAGAGAGGAAATCCTTTTCATAAGGTCAGATAACTACAAAGTAGTGAAGGTGGGTCTAAAGTCTATTACAGAGCCCAAGTCTGAAGTCTTCCCTCTCCACCACCACATCCTTGGCCTCTCAGAGTCATACAAGGACATGGGGTTAGGTCTTTCATGTATGTTTCTTGAATATATATTTAAATTTTATTTGCTTTTGTATGTGTGTGGCTGAGTGTGACCGTGCATGTGTGTGTGTGCATGTGCATGTGCATGTGCGTGTGCGTGTGCGGGTGCGTGTGCATGTGCATGTGCGTGTGCATGTGTGTGTGCATGTGTGTGTGTGTGTGTGTGTGTGTGTGTGTATGTGTGTGTGTGTAGAAGTCTTCTTCTACCTAGTGGGTTCCAGGTATCAAACTCAGGTCATCAGTCTTAGCAGCAAGCATCTTTACCCAACAAGGCATCTTACTGGTCCCATAATATGTTTTTTTTTTTTTAATTTTATTTATTTCTGTATGTGTATGAATGTACTGTCTGCATGTAGGTCTGTGAACCCGTGTCGTGCAATGCCACGGAGGTCAGAAGAGGGTGTCAGATTCCCCTGGAACTGGAGTTCTCCTGGAATTGGAGTTTCAGATGGTTCTCGGCCGCCATGTGGGTGCTGGGGATCGAACCCAGGTCTTCTGTAAGAGCGGTCGGCGCTCTTAACCGCTAGGCCATCTCTCCAGCCCACACAATATGGGTTTTAAAGGGTGAATTGGTCCCAGGAGAGTTTGCAGACATGAATAGGAATGTGCAAAGGGTAGGAGGAGGAAGAGCCGGAATGAAGGTTTCCTAAGGGAGACTCTGTTAGAGAGCTCTGACCAGAAGAAACAGAGGTGGGAAGATGATGGTTGGTAAAAGGTCAATGGGCTTGGCAGCTGGGTTCTGGAAAAGCTTTAAGAAAGCACTATGGGGGGGGGGGAGCACTATCCAGCCTGGTCTACAGAGCAAGCTCCAGGCCAGCTGGGACTGCAGGAAGACCCTGTCTCAAAAAGACACCCCCCCCCCAAAAGAGCAAGCATTATCTGTAAGTAGCAGGAGAGCCCAGAGAGGGAGAGGATGGCGTGCTAGCTGACAGAGGTTTTTAGAAGTTTAGCCATAAGAACAGAAGACTGGCTCACCCTGTGCACGCAACAGACTTTAGGCCAGAATGTGGCTTGGGACATGGAAGTTATATGTGGATGGGGAAGCCAGCCAGAGCTGGGAGAGGAAGACAGGAATTAATAGATAAATCAACTTTGAAGTAGGCTGTATTCCCATCATCCCATCCCAGGCTTAGGAGACAGCCTCAATTTGCACTAACCCAGAAACTCTCCACAGCGCCCATTTCTTCCCTAGAACTTCATTTCTGAGCCTCTTCCAGAAGGTACAGAATTACTCAAGTAGTTTGTGTGGGAACATAGGACCATAGGCTGGTCAGCTATGGCCAGCATCCAATCTCTAAGACATTATACAAAGTTCGAACTCAACAAAGTTCAACTGTTTTCCTCTGATGCTAAGGGAAAACCTGAAACTTCAGAGGAGAATGAGTTCCAGGTTTCCAGTCTCAGGGGTCCCACAGCCTGGTGGCCTGACCATCTACAGAACTGGTACTCTTGTGTGTTCATCAGGAAGGCAGCATGCTTATCTAGCAGCTCAGCAAGTGTTTCCGCTGGATCCCATCCATCCTTGCTCAAGGCGAAACAAGGGTAAAGTTGCCTCATTGACAAGTGTTCAGTGGGCCTCACAAAACTATTTAACATGGGTTAACCAGCTTAGCTGGGGTATTTTCTTGCTTTGGGTTTTTCTTTTTTTGAGACAGGGTCTCCCCGTAGCCTCAGCTAGCCTGGAACTTAGTATGTAGACCAGGCTGGCTTCAATCTCACAAAGATCTGCTTGCCTCTGCCTCCCAAGTGCTGGGATTAAAGGTGTGTACCACCATGCTTGGCCACATTTTCTTGCTTTAAAACAAGGAAACAGACCGTGTGAGGATGATGTCATTAGAGACATAGCTGTGGCTCATGCCTGTTGAGGTGCTGGTCCACTGCATCAGGGCTTGCCATGGTGTTACTCAGCTTCATGGCAGCTTGTGGGTTACTCATGTGTCTTTAAGAACTTGAATCACTTGAAGAAAATTATCCACAATGTACAATGTCAAGAAAGACAGATGGCAGATTTCAAAACCTGGAAAGTCACAGTGACATGAATTTAACTGAGAAAATTCCTAAGAGAGAATTTTTAAAAAATAGAGGAAGAGGAACAGAGATTTTAAACAACAGGGGAAGAAGGGCAGAAGGCACACAGCAGCAGAGGTGAGGCGTTTCCTGTGTGTCCTGTGCTGACAGAGGAGACAGGTATCAGAACAACTGAGTTCAATCTTCCAGACTCACATAGTGGAAGAAAAGATCTACCTTCTGCAAGCAACCCTCTGACCTGCATATGCACACCATTGCTAGTGTGCATAGGCACATGCACAATAAATAACATAAATAAATAAATGTGTAAATTTTACAGAAAAAAAAAATAGAGACATAGGCAACATCATTGGACAGAGGCTTTGAAAAAGGAGAACCACCATAATCCCCTAGGAATAGAAACCACCCTTAACCAAGACTATGAGGAAATCCAGGGTCAGTGAGCTAGATGGTGCCGTGGATAAAGGTGTCCAACAAGCCAAGTGACATCCCTAGAACCCACATGGTGGAAAGAAGAAACCGACCCCCACAAGTTGTCCTCTAACCTCCACAATATCCATGACCCAAACACACACATACACACGCACGCACGCACGCACACACACACACACACACACACACACACACACGCACACACACATAAGTACTAAAAATAATATACAGGGCTGTGTGTACACACCTTTAATCCCAGGACTCAGGAGGCAAAGCAGGGAGATCTCTGTGACATAGAGGTCTGCCTGGTCTACATATCAAGTTCCAGGCCAGCTGGGGCTACAGAGAGAACTTGTCTGAAAACAAAACAAAACAAAATCAAAAACCCAAATGAACCACAAAACAAAGAAGTAAACAAAAACAAAAAGTCTGCAAGGAACCACATATTTATAAATGCACACACACACACACACACACACACACACACGCACGCACACGCACACACACGCACGCACAGAATAAGTGTTAAAAATAACATACATAAGTCTGGGCATGGTGGTGTGCATCTTTAATCATAGCACTGGGGAGGCAGAGGCAGGCAGATAGATCTCTGTGAGACATCTGCCCAATCTACATATCAAGTTCCAGGCCGGCTGAGGGTACAGGGAGAACTTGTTTCAAATAAATAAATAAATAAATCCCACAAAACAAAGAAGTAAACAAACAAACAAAAATCTGCAGAGGAAGCACTTATTTATAAACACACACAGACACACACAGACACATACACACACAAATACAGACACACACACACACATGACCAATCTCTAGCAGTGTCCATAGTCCAGGGGCAGGAATCTATAAACACGACGACCTGCAAATCAAATGATCAGGAGAGGGCTCTAACCACCACAATGTACAGACTAAGTTGGAAAAAAACAGAAGCAAGAGGTTTCGACCCATGGCGTGCTTTTCCAACATTCTGTGGGCGCCCAACCTCGATCCCTTCACTGGACCATTTATCTGATTGCCCGGCGCTAGGCACTAACTGCAAAGTTCACCCTGCGAAGACGAATCCTCTGCCAACTCACCAGATAGCTGCGTACAGCAGAGATTCTGAGGCTGTGATAGCAGGGGGGAAGGAATGAGGAAGCAGCAGTTTTATTCGCCCTGGGCAATCAGCTAGAACTCCCTCATTAACCTGTCAGGCCACTTCAGCATTGTTCCCATTCCACCAGTGCCAGTCTGGACCTGTTGGGACAGGAGGCCACCTTCCTGTTCAAGTCAATGTGATTTTTATCTTAATTTCAATGGATGATCCTGAGTTGCATACTTCTACTTTGGGGCAGAAAGCCCATAATACTCAAGAGTGTAAAATGACATCCAGAATTCACATTCATCCATCCAAGTGGTGTGACAAGCTGAGGAACAAGTGGTCCTTGGGAATGGATGGCCTCACTGGGTTTCAGAGGCTACAATGGAAGAGGACTCCATAAAGCCCTTTGGGTCCTTCACATACTGAGGCTCCCCCTATTTAGTACAAGGAGTGGAAAGTGAGTAGTTGGACTAGAACAGGAAGAAAAACCATTACAGAAGTGGAACTGCAGGATTGCCAAGTTTTCTTTTCTTTTTTCTTTTCTTCTCTTTTTTTAAGACATGGTCTTGGTTTATAACCCATGCAGACCTGGAACTGGCTTCAAACTTGTAATCCTCCTGCCTCGGTCTTGTGGGTTCTGGAATTACAGATGTGAGCCAGTATGTCTGATACTTGATTTTTTACTATATGATTATTATTGTCTTTTTTAGAGACAGGGTCTCCCTGTAGCCCCAGCTGTCCTGGAACTCACTCTGTAGACCAGGCTGGCCTTGAAATCACAAAGATCCGCCTGCCTCTGCTAGGATTAAAGACCTGTGTCACCACGCCCGCCTGATTTTTTATTATTTTTAAACAGGAGAAATACCACTTAGAAAACAAACAAACAAATAAACAAACAACAACAAAAAACTTAACTAGGCACAGACTACAGGAGGGTAAAGTAGTGGGTAGAGAACGGTAGGGAAACGGGCTTGTGGGAAACTTGTAGGACAAAATGGGGAGGCAGAGACTTGGGGGAAGTAGAGGTTCTTGTGATAAGCTGGGGAGACAACCTGGAGGTCTGGAAAGCACACAGTGAGGCGAGTTTTCAACAATGAAAAATTCCGATGGTTCTCCCATTGGAATCTGAGCAGGTGGGGGGGGTTAACATGGAATTCTGGGGTTCAAAAAGAAAAGACTTAGATCTTTCAGAAGCAGACAACCCATAAGAAGGTGAAACTACAGCAATGTAGTCTGGACACTCATTTGATCAACTTGATTGAACAAACAACCTGTCACCCCCCACTGGATGGTGGGGCTGTAGGTGTTTGGGCACAACAGCCTGCAGATAGGTTTTGCATGAAGGATGCTTGTACTCATGGATTATCACTTATAGCTAAAAATGAAAAAAAAAACTGAGAGAAAGATGCAGGACAGTTATGGCAGAATGCATGATCTGGGATGGGGTGGGGGTGGGGGGGGAGGGAAAGGGAAATAAGCCTGAACTGAATTGGAAAAAATGTATGAAATGCACAAAGCATCAATAAAAAACTAATTAAAAAAAATAAAATAAAATAAAAAAAAAAAAAGAAGGTCACATTTGCTTTCCAGGGTAGAAAAAATAAAGCCACAGGAAAAAAGTATAACCTGGAAAGTAAGCCATGCTCTGCTGCCCCAAGTGACCTACTGTCCACAGACACTTTATTGGCAGAGTAGTTGTGACAGGGACTGTGGGGTGTGCAAAGTTAAAAGGGTTTCTGGTCTGTCCTTTCACATGAAAAGCTCCTCATCTAGACCCTGCGTCTGACACTGGCCTGATTCAGGCAAGTGGCATAAGCTGCTGGAGACTCACCCTAATGGCCAGTACAGTCCTATTAAAATTTTCCTCTTTCATATGCACAAGTGACTGCACAAAAGGCACAGCGATTCCCAGGTCCTCTGAAGTGCCAGGGAGTGCTTCGAAGAACACACTGATGGTGCTCAGGCTCAGGCCTATATGTCCTGGTCCCAAAAATACATGGTTGAGGAGAATGCCCCAATACCAGTCCTTCCAAAGGATCCTTGCTTCGGGGAGTTCCTGGGGAAGAATGGCCCTCACTTTGTGGCACCTTGGCCTATGATTAGCAGAGAAAAGAGACACATCTTGAAAGTGACGTCCACCAATTGATAGGTCAAAATTCATTTATTTAGGCAGAATGTAAGAGCTCTCTGTGGATACTGCTCTTGTTAATCCATTCGTGGGTACATGAACCTACACATATACACACATAAGTATAATTTCTTTGCATGTGTATACGTATGTGTGTGGTATGTGAGCACATGTATGTGGGGGCATGAGTGCTTTTGTGCAGCGTGAGGATGCCACAAGAGGATGTCAAATGCCTTGCTTTCTCGCTCTCTGCCTTATTCCCGTGAGATAAAGTCTCTCTGAACCTTCGGCTAGGCTGGCAGCCAGCAAGCCTCACCACCCTCTTGCCTCAGCATGCTGGCCACACACCGATTTTTGCATAGGACACCAGATTCAAACTCAGGTTCTCAGACTTATGCATCAGGTGCTCTTACCTACTGAGCCATCTCCCCAGCCACAAATATAATTTCTTAATAATGGACCCACAGTAGTTCATATACACATGCTACCTTGTGTACAAGCACAGGTGGTTATTTATAATGTATGTTAGCAATTTAATGATGGAAATAATTTAAATAAAAAATTGATTGCTATGTAGACTTTGAGAAGTCCTGGGTGGAGTAGCAAGCAGATTCTCTCTCACACAATTCTTTTTAAAAACTACAGGCATGGAGCTGGAGAGATGGCCTAGTGGTTAAGAGCGCCGACTGCTCTTGCAGAGGACCCAGGTTCAATCCCCAGCACCCACGTAGCGGCTGAGAACCGTCTTTAACTCCAGTTCCAGGGGAATCCAACACCCTCTTCTCACCTCCGTGGCATTGCACGACATGAGTGTACAAACCTACATGCAGACAGTACATTCATACACACAAAAAATAAAAATAAAATAAAATAAAATAAGAGCCGGATGTGGTGGCACACACCTTTAATATATATATATATATTATATATATATATAATATATATATATACTAACCAAGCTTCTATTTTCCCTACAGAACTTGTGAGATATGTTCTCCCAGTCCTAGGAGGACATCAAAGAAGGAAAGTATCTTCCTAGACCATGTAAAATAGATCAGTCATCTTTGGCACATGTCCCCACAACCTACACAAGCATCTACTCATACAGTACCAGCCCTTTCCTAATCACCTTTTCGGAGGGTCTCCCGGCCCTTGTCCTCCACTTCTCTATTGATGCGATTCTGTTCTGGTTCAACTGAAGGCTCCTGGTCTTCAAGTTCATCTTCAGTTTCATCATCACTGTAGGGAACCACTTCATCGTTGGGCTGAGAATCCTCATCAAATGTTGTTTCTGAGTCTCTTTCTGTGTTCATTCTGCTGCCAAACTGGAACTACCTGAAAGGAAGGGAACTGCTCGTGAACCACGATGTGTCCGTGCCCACTTGCATCTTGCTGCATCTTGTTACAGAGCTCCTCTAACAGAACACTGTCTCATTGACATGAAAATATTTATGATAACTTTTCCGAAAGTTTAGCTTGACATGTAAACAAGAACAAAACCATTTATTTTTGGTGAAGTGCTAGGTAAGAATTGAGAAAGAAGCAGAGGCAGGCGGATCTCTGTGAGTTCAAGACCAGCCTGGTCTACAGAGCAAGTTCCGGGACACCTGGGGTATAGGGAGACCCTGTCTTAAAAAAAGACCAAGGAGGAGGAGGAGGAGGAGGAGGGAGGAGGAGGAGGAGGAGGAGGAGGAGGAGGAGGAGGAGGAGGAGGAGAAGGAGGAGGAGAAGGAGGAGGAGGAGGAGGAGGAGGAGGAGGAGGAGGAGGAGAAGAAGGAAGGAAGGAAGGAAGGAAGGAAGGAAGGAAGGAAGGAAGGAAGGAAGGAAGTTAGTTAGTTAGTTAGTTTGGATCCCAAAAAGGCACATTAAAGACAATTCCCAGCACCCATGTAAAAAGCTAGGCATCGTGGCACACTTCCGCAATCCCTGCACTGAGGAGGTAGAGACAGGATCTTTGGGGCTCACTGACTGACCAACCTAGTCAAATCAATGAACTCCAACTTCAGTGAAAGATCCTGTCTCAAAATATAAGATGGGGGAGCTGGAGAACTGGATCAGCATGAAAAGGCATTTGCCGCCAAGCCAGAAGATAGGAGTTTGATCCCTGGACTCACATGGTAGAAGAAGAAAATGGACTCCCATAAGTTATCCTCTGACTTCCACATCCATGCTGTGGACAAGACAGACAGGTAGGTGGATGATAGACAGGTGATAGACAGACAGACAGACAGATGATGGATAGAGATAGATAGGCAGATAGACAGGTGGATAAATAAATAAAATAAATAGGTGAAGTGATTGAGGAAGATACCTGATGTTACCTCTGGGCTCTACAAGCATATGTATGTACACACACACATATGTATGTATGTGCACATGCACACACACACGTGCACACATACACCACACACAAAGGAAAAATGTAGCTACAAAACTCAGTGTTCTCTCTCTCTCTCTCTCTCTCTCTCTCTCTCTCTCTCTCATTAATCTTAAAACAATATTTCAAATTGTGGATCTCTATCCACAACTTTGAGTGTGCTATTATACTCAAAGTTAAAATAAAAATAAAATATAGTAGATGAATACAGGGAAAGCGTGCTACCTGGACAGCACAGGGTGCTTGCCCATGTGAACGCACAGCACCTGTGATAGGATGTGCAGAACACCTGGGCAAGGCAAGCCAGACAAACACCCAGCATGGAGGAGGGCGATGGGCAAGAAGCTTAGACCTCACTTAGATTCTATTGACAACAGATAGCTCCTAGGAAAGGGAAAGTAAATATTCTTTTTAAAAAAAACTTGCTTGTAATCACATCTTATTCATTTATGGGGGAGGGGTGTACACACATGTGTGCCATGGCACGCATGTGGAGTTCAGAGAACGACTTCTGAGCGTCAGTTCTCTACTTCTACCATGTAGGTCTCAGGGATGGAACTCAGGTTGTCCAGTCTTGGCCACAAGTGCCTTTATCTGCTGAAGTGTCTTACTAGGCCAGAGTGAGTTGTTTGTTTGTTTTTTAAGGGTATGACACCTGGTAGATTGGCCAGACTCCAAGGATGGACCTGTACCCAAGAGCATTTGGGGAACACAAATTAGACTAATAGGCCTTTAAAAAAAGAAAACTAGGCCAGGCTTGGTAGTGCACGCCTTTAATCCTAGCACTTGGGAGGCAGAGGCAGGCAGATCTTTGTGAGTTCAAGGCCAGCCTGGTCTACAGAGTGAGTTCCAGGACAGCTGGGGCTACAGGGAGATCCTGTCTCTCGAAAAGACCCCCCCCCAAAAAAAGAAGGTGATTTCAAGTTCATAATGGAAAGAAAATGTTATATCAGAACACCATCAAACATAACATTTAGAGACTCAAAAACAAACAACAACAACAAAAAAAAAACTATTGTGGGGAGGTATCAGAGGGGTAGAGAAGGGAGAAGATTTTTTAAAATTATTTTATTTTATTTTATTCTATTTATTTTTGTATGTGTATAAATGTACTGTCTGCATGCAAGTTTGTGCACCTGTGTCATGCAATGCTGCGGAGGTCAGAAGAGGGTGTCGGATTCCCCTGGAACTGGAGTGGGAGAAGATTTTTGAATATGATCAAAATACATTGCATGGCGGGGAGTGGTGGTGCACACCTTTAATCCTAGCACTTGGGAGGCAGAAGCAAGTGGATCTCTCTGAGTTCAAGGCCAACCTGGTCTACAGAGTGAGTTCTAGGACAGCCAGAGCTACAGAGAGACCCTGTCTCAAAAAAAAAAAAAAAAAAAAAAAGACAAAAAAAAAATACATTGTATGAATTTCTCAAAGAATCAATTAGGTATTTTTTTTAATAAAAAGAAAAAATAGACTAAACAACATCAAAGTATGATTCATGTAGTAAGAATAAGTACTGTTTGATAAAGAAACTTTACACCGGGCGTGGTGGCTCACGCCTTTAATCCTAGCTCTCAGGAGGCAGAGGCAGGCGGATCTCTGTGAGTTCAAGGCCAGCCTGGTCTTCAGAGTGAGTTCTACAGAGTGAGTTCCAGGTCAGCTGGGGCTACAGGGAGACCCTGTCTTGAAAAGATTAAAAAAAAAAAAAAGCTTTACAACACCAAGAGGCACACACTTATCTGCATCATATTAATATGTATTCATGGAATTTTATTTCTTGATTTGGCCTGCTGGCAGAGCTGGAAAAATTTAGCACCAAGAGATCTGTTTCCTCTGAATACTATTACTTTGAGGGCCTTTTAATTTATTTTATTTTATTTTATTTTATTTTATTTTATTTTATTATTTTATTTTATTTTATTTTATTTTATTTGAGACAGGGTCTCCCTTTAGTCCCAGCTGGCCTGGAGCTCTCTATGTAGACCAGGGTGGCCTTGACCTCACAGAGACACACCTGCCTCTGCCTCCCTCTCAAGTGCTGGGATTAAAGGTGTACACCACCACGCCTGGCCTAAGATGGTTCTTAGCTGCCATGTGGGTGCTGGGAATCGAATCCCGGTCCTCCAGAAGAGCAGTCGGTGCTCTTAACCGCTAAGCCATCTCTCCAGCCCCTCGTGATACATTTTAAATACAACCACAGATCCTCATGTTTTCCTAATGACTTTGAAGAAACACTCCCCAGCCTTCCCCTCCTCCTCCCGCCACTCTCCCTACGTAGACTGTGTTTGTGCGTGTCCCATTCCATGAAGTGACTCTACACTGGTAACAAGGACACCCTTGGTTATATTTGTATTAAGAAAATATTTACACAAATTCCTCAGTAACTGTAATCTAATGTTGGTAGTATAGCTAATTATGAACAGCTTTAATTGTATGTGTAAAGTCATATGTTCACATGCTTAAATCTGGACTCAGCATTTAAGCAGTTACTGAAATGTATGAATGTCTCCTAATACACTGATTACAAAGCAAAAAAAAAAAAAAATATTGAGGGCAGTTATACAGCCTGACACTGTCTACCCAAGTGTCACGATGCCATGTACTCAGGGCTGTTAACAATAGCAGCAAGCATTCATTTAGTGTTAACTGCACACCGAGTCCTCGACTGGAGGTTCTGTAGAGACTACCCTCTTGAAACTTCCCTATCACCCTGATGAAGATATCATTACCTGTTCTCTATGGAGAAGAAAACCAAAGCTCTCATACATTAAAATCCTTGCAGCAAAACCAACTGCTTTCCATGAAAGATCTCTTATGCTCTGCTGTTGTGGTACAGCTTATTATGCATTTTGATTGTAAATTGCTTACAAAGGAACTATTTACTCAATTACAAGTTTTTTTTTTTTTTCCAATTACAAGTTTTACACCAAGTCTTGGATATTTAAAGTAATTTTATACCAACAAGTGGACACTTAGGGACATTTCAAGCACTATATGAGGATTTCTGTCTAGTGTTACTTAAAACAGTAAGAACCAGAAGCAAGCGAGATACCCTAAAGAGTATTGGTCATACAGATAAAGCAGGGGTCCTTGTACTGTGGAATAGGACACATCAATTTAGAACATGACAAGCAGAGCATTGAGCGACATCACAAAAGTCAAAATACCTTGGGAGGAAAGGTGAATTATAAATCCACATATGCACACAAATATCAAAAACTGACTTTTTTTTTTTTCTGAGATAGGGTCTCCCTTTAGTCCCAGCTAGCCTGGAACTCGCTCTGTAGACTAGGCCGACCTTGAACTCACAGAGATCTGGCTGTCTCTGCCTCCTAAGTGCTGGGATTAAAGGCATGCTTCACCTCACCTAGCTGACATGCATCAATTTATTAAGTCAGTGATTGAGGCTGGGGATATTGGCTCAGCAGTTAAGACTGCTTGCTAATCTTCCAGAGGACATGAGGTCAGGTCCTGGTTCCCACATTGGGTGGCTCACAACTGCTTGTAACCAGCTCCAAGGGATCTGATGCTGTGTTCTGACCTCCTGGTCACCACCCCCCACACACACACATAAAAACAAACATTTAAGTGAATAATACATACCAAGTATTCAACTTGATGGGTCGCTTGCAACTGTTACTCAAACAGTAGCCAGCATTATTGTTTGCACTTATTTTTATTTTTTAATTTTTTAATTTATTATTTTTTATGTGTATGAGTTTACTGTCTGCATGTAGGTTGGTGCACCCGTGTTGTGCAATGCCGAGGAGGTCAGAAGAAGGCGTCAGATACCCCTGGAACTGGAGTTAAAGATAGTTCTTAGCCACCATGTGGATGCTGGGAATCGAACCCAGGTCCTCTGCAAGAGCAGTCGGTGCTCTTAATCGCTGAGCCATTTCTCCAGCCCCTCGCAATTATTTTTATAAATAGCTAATTGCTATTTACAACAACAGAAGGGGCGATCTGGACTTTAATCTTTACCATCTCCAAAATTATTTCTAAAACATTCTCTCCTTGGGAAGTGAAATTCTAGACTACTGTCCCTTTAAACATGGAGTGTCCTTAATGTTACTCCCAGCCCCCTTCATTCAGCATGCTTTTCCTCCCTTAGCACAAATGTCAATAGTCCTTAGACATGCCGGCTTGGTTTGGCTTGGTTTTGATTTTATTGTGGAATTCATATTTCTCTTTTTCAGCTATCTGCAGGCTTATCAATCATTATTACTTGGGATTTTCCTTGTGTTTAAATTAACTTTATTTGCGGTTTTATAATACAATGGCATTTATGCTTTACTTAGTTTATAAATGTAATAGCCTCCCTTTGAAAAAGTCCCAAACTCTAGAATTGTCCGTGGTAAGCTACACATGCCTCTATTTGTTATTAATAAGCCCATCTCAGGTGATTGATTACACATTGCTGCAGAGAACAGACCAAGGCAATGGTTGAAATGGAAAAAAAAGTTATATATAATTACATAAAAATGCTGTTATATCATGTCTGTGTACTTTTTATTATTTTATATACTATTCTCATGGAAAGCTTGGACCCTGAATGCCGTTCATCAGCTAAACTTCAGCTTCCTCTTGTGTAAGACAGGATAGTAATATCTACCTCACGAGGTCGCTCAGTTCCTTAATCAAGCATTCCTTCCTCCTCACAGTCATTGCACATGTTCTTCCTGCTGCTCAAATGCTCCTCCTCCAGTTCTATGCATGACCATTTCTCATTCTTTAGGCCTCAACTTTAAAATCTTTATCCCCCTCATCACTGTCATTTGTTCCTTCCTAGATTACCATAATTACACATGAGTTTTACTTATTTTCCCTGTCTCCCCGGTGAGACTGCAATCTCTACAGAAACACAGCTCAGTCTGTGGAAACCCAGTACCATGCAGTTGGCATTCAAAGACCTGGAGACAAGGAGTGAGCAAGCCTTCGGCAAAGTCTTCGAGGGCTTTGAGGGTTGCCTGCTACTGAAGTACTTTGCCATCTCCACCCAGCTTAGTCACTGTGTGGTAGCAGACTCCGACTGTACTGAATGAAACCTCAAAGCATGAAGCTCAGAAGAGATGGAAAAAAAAGGAATCACCACCATCAGAAGTCCTACAAGATGAAGCTGTTTCAAGACTACCAAAGATATGCACAGAACTAAGAAGGCTTCTGGTAAAGTGTTGGAGGCACTAAAGGTAAAGGCCTGCCTTTCTTGATCACCACCATAGCCTAGAACCAAGGGCTCTCTGTGTCTGCCACAGAAGAGGCAGCTTTGGCTCTGTCCTTACAGGGCTGGTAGTCCAGACAGCAGTTGGCAAATTATAGCGCAGGGGCTACAGCTGGCCCATTGCCTGTTTTCTTAAAGTCCTATGGGAACACGTCTTTGTTCATTCATCTGTGTATTAGTGTCTATGGTTGCATTAGGACTACAGGGGCAGAACAGACTACAGCATTCACTCAAAGCCTAACATACTTATTCTCTGGCCCTTTGTTGAAAAAGCTTGCTGATCCTGAGACTATAATGAAAGCAAATAAGAGCAATAAAACTGGTCAACCCTGAATGTCCATAGCCAGATAAAACTCATACTAATCTAGGTAAATTGCACATGCTTTGGGAATGTGAAATAAACTACCAGGTGAAGTGGTAGAGAAATAAATGTTCCTAAATAACAGAGCTGGCTTACTGATAAGGAGGGTATTGCCTCTCTTGCTTGCTTCACAAATGTGTAACCAGAAAAGATGTCCATCAGACAGCCAACAGGATGACATTCCATTGCTCCCCTTGGGGTGAGGGTGCTGTGGTTTTGAAACTCAGTATACCATGCCCAATTCAAGACAGTATTTTATTAAGCAATCTGCCTACCTATCTGCTTGCCTGCCTGCCTGCCTACCTATCATCTACCATCAATCAACCAATCAATGAATCAATGAATCATGTGTGTATGTGGTTGGGTGTGGATGCCACAGTGCACATGGAGGCTAGAAGACAACCTGCAAGGGTCAGCTCTCTCCTTCTGTCATGTGGGTCCTGGGGAATAGACTCAGGTTGCCAGGCTTGGTGGCAAGTGCTGTTACCTGCTCTGCCATCTTGCCAGTCATCAAGAAAACGTTTACAATTCTTTATTATTTATTCGTTTTCATGTATGCAAGCACACAATGTGCTCTTACACAAGCTTGCAGAGAGAAGAAGAGGGCATCAGATCCACATCCCCCAGAAAAGAAGTTAAGGATGGCTGTGAGTTGTCATGTGGGTGTTGAGAACTGATCTAGTTCTTTTGAAACAGCAGCCAGTGCTCTTAACCAGAGCCATCTCTCCAACCTTCCCAAGATAGTATTTTATTCTTCATCTCTGTACTTACAATTATGCACTAAAAGGGAAAGCAGATTTAGGCATTGTGACACATAATTGTAATCTTAGCACTTTGAGATAGAGGCTCAAGAGTCGAAGCTAAGGAGCTGGGGAAATGGCTTAGTTGATAAAGTGCTTGCTAAGTGAGCACGAGGACCTGGGTCAGATCCCAGCACCCATGTAAAAAGCCTGCACGTGGAACAACAAATAGTCCCAGCACTAGGGAGGCAGAGACAGGAGGATCCCTGGGGCTTACTGATCAGCAGTATAGCCAAACCAGTGAGCTTCAGGTTCAGTGAGAGAGCATAAATAGCATACATAAAAAGGAAGAACAAAGGTAGAAAGGAAGAAAGGAAGGGAAGGAAGGAAAGAAGGGTGGAAGGATGGAAGGGAGGGAGGGAGAAAGGAAGCAAAGAAAAAGAAACAGCAAATAGATAAAGGATTTATAAGATATTTATCCAAGAGCTATAGTGTTCAAGGATTTTTCTGGTCACCCTATCTTTATGGTTTTGTCACAGCCTCCTACTGCCAGAATAGGGGTTGCACTTGGAGGTACCTGACTGTAATCCCAGAATTGGAAGGCTGAGGCAGAGAGCTCACAGGTTTGAGGACAGCTTTGGCTAAAGAGAGAGGCCTGTCAAAGAAAAGGAAGGAAGAGAGGAAAGGAGGATGAAAGGGAGAAAGGGAGAGAGGAAAGGAGGAGGTGAGGGGAACACAGGCCTAGATGCAAACCTTCACTCTACTATTTACTAGTTTGTAACTTTGATGTATTATTTAACATTTTAAAAGCTTATGTATCCCATAGGTGAAAAAAGACAAGGGGGAAGCCGGGCGTGGTGGCGCACACCTTTAATCCCAGCACTCACGAGGCAGAGAAGCAGGTGGATCTCTGTGAGTTTAGGCCAGCCTGGTCTACATAGTGAGTCTAGGCTAGCTGGGGCTACAGGGAGACCCTGTCTCAGAAAGACCAAAAAGGGGGGGGGCGATGATATTTGCCTTTCAGATTCTGTAACAGTTAATTTAGATAACTAATTCTTTTTTTTTTAATTCTTTTTTTTTTTAATTTTATTCATTTTTGATGTGTATGAATGTATTGTCTGCTTGCAGGTTTGTGCAGGTCCCGTGTTGTGCAATGCTGCGGAGGTCAGAAGAGGGTCTCAGATTCCCCTGGAACTGGAGTTCTCCTGGAATTGGAGTTACAGACGGTTCTCAGCCGCCATGTGGGTGCTGGGGATCGAACTGGGGTCCTCTGCAAGAGCAGTCGGCGCTCTTAACCGCTAGGCCATTTCTCCAGCCCCAGATAACTAATTCTTATTAAGGCCCTTAGGATGCCTAGTAGATAGGCACTGTGTGAATGCTAATTCCATTCTCAGCTTTTCTTTGTTCTTGAAAGTAAAGAATCAAAGGCAAAATCTAGCATGAAGGTATGGAATTCCTTCACCCCCTGCCCCTCCCTCAGAGAAGGGTCTTGATAGATATGATGGTTAGGGCCTGCCAGGTCTCTAGTAGCCAGGTTCTATGATTTAGATAGGGTTTTTGTTCTCCCAAAGGTGTATGTGTTGTAGGCTGGAGCCGTTAAGAGTTTGGGCCTAGTAGCAGCATTGGGCCCTCAAAAGAGACTGAGGTAGTAAGTAAGGGACAGCCTGAGCCTGGGGTTCTGACCTTCTGTTAAAGATATGATCATTGGCTCTGACATGAATCCCAGACACTGCAATCTACTGTGAACTAATGTGGCCATTGGGGAACCCCCGCCAGAGGCTATGCATTGCTCTTTGGACTGTCAGCCTACATAAATGTGCATATAAAATGTATACAACTGTGTACTACATAAATCCCTTTACCTAGTGTTCTAGTTTGTCTTCCATTGCTGTGACAAAACACTCTGACCCACACCAACTTGGGGAGGAAAGGGTTTATTTAGCTTACATCTCCCGGGTCACAGTTCATCACTTAGGGAGCCCAAGGCAGGAACTCAGGGCAGGAACCTGGAGGCAGGGGCTGAAGCACAGGGCATGGAGGAATGCTGTTCACTGGCTTGCTCCCCTGGCCCATGCCCAGCCTGCCTTCTTATACTGTACACAACAACCTGCCCAGAGTGGCACCACTCATTGTGGGCTGGGCCCTCCCACATTGCTCGACAATCAAGACAGTTCTCCACAGATGTGGCCACAGGCCAATCCAATGGAGCCAATTCCCCAATTGAGGCTCCCTCAACCCAGGTGTGTCAAGTTGACACTAAAGCTATCCAGCACACCTAGTAAGATAGCTCATCTCAAAACATTTCATCACAGTAATGGGGAGTTGACTGATACATTGGTTTCTCTAGTACTCTGATTTAATGCTTGGGACTTTATGTAGGTAGCTCTGCCTCCCTGCCTCTACTCAAATGAGTAGTATCCCAGGATGAGCCTGCCTCTATGAGGACCAACCTTTCTCCTCTCTCTGGGAATTTCTCCTGCCAGGAAATTCTCTAGTTATTGGACTCTAAACTTTTCTGTAGATGTTCCTAAAAGACCAGTGAGTAGGGAATAGGAGGGACTGAGAGCATTGTTGATATAAAAATGCAGCACTCAGTTTCCCATGGGGCTCTCTGAAGTATCCGGCCCTCAAAATCATAAAGTCCAGAAGACAAGGTACATGGCAGGATTTTCAGACTTGCTCCTCTAACACCCAGCATTCGAGATTGTCTGACTCCCCAATACTTACGACATAAATAAATGAATAAAATCTCCTATGCCCTCTGCAGGGAAGGAGGGGGTGAAGGAGAGAGGAAAGCAGAACTCATGCAGGAGAGAATTACTGCTCTGCCTTCACAACAAAATCACCCTGAAGTCAAAATAATAAAAAGAGATGATTTTGCTGCTATCACAGGTTTCTAGATTTAGACGAAGGTAAAATAGGAGCAAAACAAAATCACATTTGCCAATACTGGGGCAAGGTGATCTGCAGCATTCACAGCAGTGATGGGAACTCGGAGATGGAGGAGGCCCACGGCTCCAATCAATGGCATCTTTGTTGTGTAACTTGATATGAGTCCAGGGAGACTGGAGCTCAGATGAGGAGATCCAGAATATTCATCTTTACTCACTTTGTCCTTTTCATAGCCCTCAACAAGAAAGGATATTTTTTCCTTTCCTTTTTTTTTTTTTTCTTCTTAGACAAGGTGAAGATTTGAAATAGTCTCACACACAGCCCTGGCTGCCTGGAACTTACTATGAGGCTCAGGTTGGCCTCAAACTTACACAATTATCCTCCCTCAGCCTCCTAAATGCTGATATCATAGAAAGGAACCACTATATCCAGCTAAGAAAAGGATTTCTGAAATATGGTTCTCTTCATTTCACTTGCTTATGATTATTAAAGGTAATGCTGGTAAATGTTTAATACAACATGTCGTGACATAAATGGACATGTTATATTTCTATGTCCTGTGCCACATGTTCTTTGCTATGTGTTCTATACCAAATAGAATAAAATTTGCCTCTAACAGAGTGCCACGCCTGTATAATCCTTCCCTTTGACTGTGACATGGACTTGGTGCTTTGCCTCCAAGCAATGTAGCAGGGCACAGGTGATGAGAAGTCACATCTACCTTTGGGTTACAAACAACAGTGACTTCCTTCATCCATGCAACTTTCTCCCCTTTCTGGCTTTGAAGAAGCAGATTTTCTATCAACAAATGGAGTGGTTTTAGCAACAGCCAGCAACCACTAGGAACCCCCCAAGAAAATAAAGTTAGCCAATAACCACCACATGAAATTAAAAGCACATCCTTCCATAGTCCTGCCTCTGGGTGAGGCCCTGGGCCACGCTACCATCTTCATTGCAGCCTTTTAAGGAACCTTGGGGCAGAAGATCCAGGAGAAGGTGCCAGACATTTGTCCATAAACTTGGAGATGGTATCCGTGTTAACTTAAGCTGCTATGCTTTGGAATAAAGTGTTATATAGCAACAGAATACACACACCATTTAATTGTGATAGTCATAACCCTACAACAGGGTACCTAATTGGTCACTAGTATTTCCAAGTTACTCCCAAGAAGAGTTCTGCCTTAGTTTCATTTCTATGGCTATAATAAAACTCCTTGACCAACTTGAGCAACTTTAGAGGAGGAAGAGCTTTATTTGTCTTACAATTCCAGATGACAGTACATTATTGTGGGGAAGTCAAGTGAGGAACTTCATTTAGTTTTCCCCTGTCTTACAGAGTCCAGAATACCCCACCTGGTGAAGGGTGCTATGCACAGTCATGACAATCCCCCACAGACACGCCCACAGGCCAACCTGATGGAGACGATTCCTCTATTAAGGCTCTCTTCTCAGGTGACCCTAACTTGTGGCAAATTAACATTTAAAACGAACCATCAGCTGGGCGTTGGTGGAGCATGCCTGTAATCCCAGCACTCAAAAGGCAGAGGCAGGTGGATCTCTGGGAGTTCAAGGCCAGCCTGGTCTACAGAGTGAGCTCCGGGCCAGCTGGGACTAAAGGGAGACCCTGCCTCAAGAAGACAAAAAAAATCACAGCATAGAAGTGGGGAAGTAGGGAAGAAGCCCTGACCTTAGCTGAGAAACTATTGCCAACCAGTAACTACTGGGAGAGGGGGGATTGATTTTCTGTAAGAGTGAAGCTAGATAGGTTAACCAGGCCNCAGTGTTCTTGAAAGGAGATTATGATAAGCCTGCTGACAGTTATAATTATATAAGAAGGCTCATGAAGCAATAGTAATAAAAAGTAGATGGAAGAGGGAGATTAAATTTAAACTTTCTGCTGATAGGAAAATGACATGCCTGCAGTTCCTAGCACACAGAGGATTGCTTTTAATGTCTTTCGAAATCTTAGCTTAAGAACCTAGAAGCTTGAGACAACCAATAGAAAACAAAGCACTGCCGGGCGTGGTGGCGCACGCCTTTAATCCTAGCACTTGGGAGGCAGAGGCAGGCGGATCTTTGTGAGTTCAAGGCCAGCCTGGTCTACAGAGTGAGTTCCAGGACAGCTGGGGCTACAGAAAGACCCTGTCTCGAAAAGACAAAAAAAAAAAAAAGAAAACAAAGCACCACCACTGTGGGCACAGCTCAGCCACGGTCCTCACTCTTAATGGAAAAGGTCTCTGGGCCTCATTCATCCTATTTCTCAGAAGCCCACCCCAGAGCCATCTGCTGTCATTTCCTTTCAGCCTGCATAGCAACCATAGGAAAAAAGTTCAGGAACCCTGGTCACTTCTGCCTTTCCAAGGAAACAGCTTGTCTTCATTCCCTGGATAAAGCTGAAAGGATTTCTTAGTCCAACTCTGTCATGGACTACCTCCACATTCTTGTACTGACGAATCCCTCCTGATAACAAAGGGCAGTCCCTTGCAGTTCACAAATTGTCACCCCAAACACACGGTCTCATACAGTCGTGGTGGGAAATATTCTGAGCTATGTTAGTTACTAGGTTTACTAGTGAGATAACTTGACCCAGGAGCTTGCGAACGGTTACTTAGCTCCCAGGTGGTAACATCATTTTGGACTTCAGTCCTCTCCTCACATACCTGGGCTCTGGGCTACATATGATATTGTGAGTGAGGCAGGCATGGTTTCAGAGTACCATTCAAACTCTGTCCAGGATCTACTGGAGTTTGCCCTACCACTCAACCACTCCAAATAAACTGTTTTCTTCCTTCACATGCCTACCGTTAGTCAGCTTTCTGTGACTGTGACAAAAAAAAAAAAAGCCAGAGATAATCAACTTAGAAAGAAGAAATGTTGGTTTTGGTTCACACTGAAGTCCACAGGGGTTGGCTTGTTTCTCTTGGGCCTGTAGTGAAGCAGTACATCATGGCAGGGGCACATGGCAGGGGAAGTTCATTCACTTCATGGCAGCCAGGAAGTGACACAGACAGGAAGAGAGCAGGGTTCCCATATCCCTTTCAGTATACGACCACAGAGAACTAAGTTCCTTCTACAGGCCTCCACCTCGTAAAGGTTCAGTCACCTCCCACTACCTCCACAGGCTGTGACCAAACCACTGACACAAGGGCCTTTGGGAGATATTCAAGAGCCGAACTACAGACCTACAAAGAGCACATGAAAGGACTTGGCAGAGGAAATGAAGGGCTTCGCTAAACTGCAGTGACCTTTCCAATGTATAGGAATGCCTGTTCTATGCCAATGAGCTCTACAAATTACAATCCTTCCAATTTAGACCATGTACGTCAATTATTATTGCCTCAGTGTTTGGGAGCTGGACTACATGAGAGTCATAGAGATGATGAGTAACCCAGGCTGGGAGGGAGAGAAGTTTTAGGAATGAGGAAGAACTAGAACAGAAAGGCAGACGCAGGAAAGCATATCAGACCAGCACCACGTGGGGGCCCCAGAGCAGGGCAGGGAGACAGTTAAGAGGCTGGCTAGAGTCACCTCCTCAAGCTCATGCAGCCTTGACAAAGCTTCACTTCAGGGACTGGGAGCAACTCGGATGGTTTCTGCCAAGGGAAGGAATGTGATCTGCTCGGCACCCATCTGCTACAGGGTGGGAGGGTGGCGGGGA
Organism: Rhizomys pruinosus; assembly: GCA_009823505.1. NCBI lineage: Eukaryota > Metazoa > Chordata > Mammalia > Rodentia > Spalacidae > Rhizomys > Rhizomys pruinosus. Next base: position 2,828,906 of record VZQC01007422.1, on the reverse strand, counting down.
AGTGTGCTCAGTCATGAGGCACACTGAATAGCTCCTTGTCCCAGAGATGTTCATCAGGAAAGCCATCTTACTGCTAATAATTATTATTAATTACCTCTGGAGCAGCAATCAGCAACAGTGTTCAGTGTGGGAAGCTGGCTGTATAGCGAGAAGCAACCAGGCCAGAATTAGGGTGGGGGGGCGGCTAGAAAAATGTGTTTCGAATCAAGACAGGGTGGGGCCTCCATTCCTTTGTCTGGAAAACTAAGGGAGAAAAAAAGTACACAAAACTAGACAGTCTTTCCAGAAGACAACAATGCCAGAATTCCCCCGAATATTTATTTTGGAGACTCAGCCTCAATTCACAAGGTACTTTTCTAATAAAGGATAAAAGTTACCAGGAGAAAGACATTGTTACTTCTGCATTTGTCTCATCCTTCCTGGCCGGGACAATGTAGCGCACTTCTACTGCCACTGTAATTAGGTATTAAAATTGTATTCATGTTTCAATAATAGAAAATCAAAAGGGGTTGTAATTGGCAGTTACAGGGAAGAAAAACCTCCAGGGAAGAGTGAGACTGTAGAAGTTTGCTAAATTATAACGTTGGAAGAGACATCGAGCTATTGGTGTAACAGAAAGATGTAATGGTTGGCATGGAGTTCCAGTACATAAGCTGTAAAACTTTCCATCTGCAAAGAGAGGGTTGATATTCCTCCCTCAGATTCAATAGAAACAGCTTGTTTCAATAAAAGGGCAGGTGTGACATGTAAATAAGATCAGTAAACATGCATGAAAAAGATGGATCTGCCTGGGAATCCCAAGAGGGCAAGTGATGGAAGGCACTTTGTGTTGATCACCAGTGTTTAACGATGCTGTCTAGTGTTGGCTCAGATAAAGATGAACTCATTCCAGCCTGGAGAAATGGCTCAGCAGTTAAGAGCACTGGCTGCTCTCCCAGAAGACCTGGGTTCGGTTTCCAGCACCTACATGGTGAGCTAACTACTGTCCATAACTCCAGTTACAGGAGACCTAACACCCTCTTATGACCTCTGTGGGCATTGTGCAGCATGGGTACACTTAGATATTTATAAGCATGCAGGCAAAGCACTCACACACATAAAATGATGGCACACACCTTTAATCCCAGCACTTGGGAGACAGAGGCAGGTGGATCTCTGTGAGTTCAAGGCTAGCCTGGTCTACATAGAGAGTTCCAGGATTGAAGGTATGCGCCACCATGGCTGGCTTAATAAATATTTTTAAAAAGATGAACTCATTTGTATTCTCTTCCTCTCTTTATCTTTTTCTGCTCATGTATGTGTTCCTCTCTGTGTCTCACACACACACACACACACACACACACACAGCTGTTTGCATTGAAATCCATGCAACCCTATGTGAAACAACACAACACTCCTTTACAAAGAACACAAGATATTTGAGTCCAGAATCTCATTCAGTGCCTTTTCTAATAATTCAATAAAAACCTCAAGTCAAAAAAAATTGGACTACTGCTGTTAGTTATCAAAAAGCAGAAATAGAAATCACTTGAAAGTCTGCTAGAATCCTATGTTGTTGCTTTGCATTTCTATAAGCATTCTTCTTTTTTAGGATTTATTTTATTTTTAATTGTGTGTGTGTATACATTACTGCAGGTGACTTTGGAGGCCAAAGGCATTAGGTCCCCTAGAACTGGAATCACAGGCAGTGGTAAGCCACCCAACATGTATGCTGGGAATGGAACTTGGGTCCTTTGCAAGAGCAGTGTGCATTCCTAACTGCTGGGACATCTCTCCAGTCCCCAGCGTTTTTCTTTTCTATAAGTATATATTAATTATGCATAATGAGATTTTCATCCATGTTTATGATATATTTTGAGGATACTGACCTTCCATTATCTACTATTCGCTCCCTCCGACTCCTACACTCCTACTGGCTCATTTTCTCTTCCGAACCAGTCCCACCTTTACTTTCGTATCTTTGTTTGATATGTGACCCAATGAGTTTAATTAGGGTTGCTAACATGAGCATGGGTGATGGATAATTGACAGGAGAACCTGCTAACCTATCAATGGATATACCACTGAAGACTATGTCTCTCCCTCTCTCAGGAACCAATAATTGTCAACAGCTCCTCAGGGAGGGGAATAATTTTAGACATTTTCATTATTTCAATACAACTATCCAAAATGACAACAGTAGAAACAACAGAAAATGCTTTCCAAAATTAAATTGGGGGGGGCACAGTACTCGTGTGATTACAGCTTTTAAAATAATGCATGCAGGGCTGGAGAAACTAGGTGACTTCTCCAGGGTTTGTTCCATCTATTTGTCCCCAAATTCCTTATGATCTGTCACAGTACTGTTCCATATGGGAGAGAAAGCCTATCAAGAGCATTAGGATTACGTGCTATTCTTCTCTTTGAAAAAGACTACTAAACCAAAAACAGTCTAGAGTCTGAGCATCACTGGTTTGCAGGTCAGGGAGGGAGAAATGAACTGTCTCTTTTGTGCTTTATGTTGGACCATCCTAGTACATTACTGAGCATAAGAGTCTCTAAGGATCACAGACTATAGCAAACTCAGCTAAGCACTTCCTGGTCCACAGACCAGTGAAGGTCCCAAACCACTGACCTCCACACAGTCTCTACACTGTGTTCATGAAGGACAACTGCCGTTCAGTGACTAACACAGGTGCTGTGACAACGATGACTAAGGGGCTTAGGGAAATGGAAGCAAGCAGATCCCTGAGACTTACTGGCCATTCAGCCTCGCCTACCTGGTAAATTACAAATCAGTGAGAGACTATGCCTCAAAAATACAAGTTAGGGGTCTACCGGTAAAGGTTACTTGCCTCCAAGGCGGATGGTGAGTTTGAGCCCTGGGACCTACACAGGAGAAGGAAAGAATCAAGTCCTGCAAGATGTCCTCAGACCCCCCACCCCATGGTACAGTGTACCATGACACTGGCATACCCTCCCTACACATGCATAGGTAAATGTAATAATGTTATTTTTTTTATTCTTGCATTTAACTTAATGGCAATTCTTTTTTTTAATATATATTTTGTACAAGATTATCAAATCTAGACCCATGTCCCCCACCCTATCCTCCCACCCCACCAGAGCTCATGTATCCTGCCAAACATGCTTTTCATCTCTTTCTCAGTCTTTCTCAATATTCTCCATGTGGAAGTTGACTGTTTTGAGCAAAAGTTCACTGTTTCAGTCAGTTCTTTGATGCAGTCCCTTCTGTTGTTGTTGTTGCTGTTGTTGTTTCCAATATGCATCACTCCCAACTGCTTTGGACAAAAGCTCAAGGGACCCTGCACAAGAAATACTTACAACTAGGTAATTGGCACTAGCATCCACAGATGAGGGATACCATTTGTCGTTTGTTTTTCTGAGACTGTGTTACTTCACTCAGCATGATGTCCTGTAGCTCCAGCCATTTTCCTGCAAAGCTCATGATGTCATCTTTCTTTACTGCTACATAGAACTCCATTGTGTAGATGTACCACATTTTCTCTATCCACTCATCAGTTGAGGGGCATTTGGGTTGATTCCAGTTCCTTGCTATTGTGAAGAGAGCTGAAATAAACATGGCCGTCCATGTATCTCTGTGGTGGGGTGAGTCTTGAGGGTACATGCCTAAGAGTGGTATGCCTGGGTCAGGTGGCAAGTTCATTCCAAGTCTTCCAAGGGTTCTCCACACTGCTTTCCATAGTGGCTGTACGAGTTTACATTCCCACCAGCAGTGGATGAGTGTTCCCCTTTCCCCACAACCTCTCCAGCACTTGGTATTATTTGTTTTCTTGATCCTAGCCAGTCTTATTGGAGTAAGATGATATCTTAAAGTGGTTTAGATTTGCATTTCCTTAATGATTAGTGAAGTTGAACACTTCTTAAGGTGTTTCTCAGCCATCTCTAACTCCTCACCTGTGAAGTCTCTGTTCAGCTCTTTGCTCCATCTATTGAGTGGGTCATTTGTTTTCTTTGTAATAATGTTATTTTTAAACTTGGATAGTGCCTGGAAAATAACAACTGAAGCTGTCCTCTGGCAAGTGCATGCACACACACATGCACACACACATACACACCTGTATACACAAATATGCACATGCAAACACACAAACACAAAATTACCAACTTCCCTTGGTGATCCCACCCAGTTTTCTTTAGTGATCCACACTGAAAACCATGGCTTCAACTGAAAATACAGATGTAAAACATAGCTCAGAATTAAAACGACCACTGATGGCCAAAAGAAGCTTGATCAGGCACCTACTTGAGGCCTTTCTTAGAGACACCCATGGATCCCTGTCTGCAAACCTCACTTCTCTCTTCATCCAAAGGTTAGCACCTTCACAAATTCCAGATTCCAGATGTCCAAGGGATGAGGGCCACATCTGATAGGGAGCAGTGTTGTCTGCTGTACTTAACTCAGTTTAGATTACAAATACACATTCACTATAGCAGAGTTCACACCTGGTGTTTTGGACCTGATCACAGTGTAAACACAGGGTTGCTACTTCACATGTGCCTTAGAATACTTGCATTTAGCTTGAAAAAGCTGCATAGTCTGCTGCCAGTTCTATCTGGGCTTTCAGATTTTGAACAATTAACTGAAGCCTGTCTGAGTCTCTCCCGTGTATCTGACAGACTGGTAATGCTGGTAATGCTTCTAAGAAAGAGCTTCTAAAGCTCTTAGTATTTTCCTGGGATGGAGGTGGTAAGCATTTTCAGAGGGATGACTACATATCTATGCATCAGGCTCTGTTTGACATGCATTGTCTGATTTTAGAAAGGGTCAAATTAGTAACCCCTTTTTACAGACAAAAAACCCCCCAACATTACCAGAGGTACAGGTCTTTGCTTAAGGACATATGGTATAAAGGTCCTTTCAGAAGTTTATGGTTTTAACCAGCACACTCACTGTCCTAATTGTACTTAATAATACTACTATGTTGTAAGCCGAAGAAAATATAAGTTTACAGTTTACAGCTGGGAAGACAAATGACTCAGAGATACAAAGTTAAATGTATGTTGGGGCCTGATATCCTTTCATTTCTCCACTCAAGGATCTAGCTGTGTAGAAACTGAGGAAGGGGCAGGAATATGGAAGGGGATGTCACAGCCTTTCATAAACATGTGTATACCCTCCTGGAGAACTCTCTGTTGTACTCTGGAATACAGCATAAACTGCCTTTGCCTACAGTGTAATGGGGGAGCAATCCACACAACCACCTGTTCCTGCTCCAGTTTCCTGTGGCCTCCTGTTACATACTGACTAGCCTGGTGCTGTCCCACGGTGGCCTCTGGTAGCACTCCTCTGCAGAGCCTCTAACCTGGGACCCAGCAAGTCAGTGTCATGTCTCCTCAATCTAACTTTGGAGTGTCACACAGTTCCAATCTGAAGACTGAATTGGCAAGGCCAGGGGTAATTCCTATGATCCTGTAATCTCAGGTAATGCTTGTGATCCCAGTGCTTGTGAGATAGAAGCAGAAGGATCACCTGTGTGGACTGAGGCCAGCCTGGTTTACAATAATATGCTCAGGCCAGACAGGGCTACAGAGTAAAGCATCCATTGTCTACTGTCATAGCCCAACCCCCCACCCCTCCAGCTCCCATGAACATGACTAGTCCAAACTCTCACAGTTAGTAGGGGGGCAGGCTACCACCATGGAGTTGCAACTCACAAAGGGCAAAGTGTCAGGTGGGGCAGTGGATAGAGAGAGTAGGGCAGTCCAGAAGCTCCCAGGCAATAAACAAGAACTTCCAGAAGCTCCCAGGCAATAAACAAGAACTTCCTCTACTGGATTCAAAACCGGTGAAAGGAAGCAAGCTATCTGATTTTGTTATTTTATTATCATACAAATGGGCATCATTGATAAAAGACGACTCTCCCCTGAGGTCATTTTGGTACAGTTAAAACAGGTTCAACAATGTGCGCACTTCTTCAAATAAACACTTTATTAAAATGACTTATCTTTAAAAACATTTTATTATTTTTATTTTATGTGTATGAGTGTATAGCCTGCATATATGTAAATACACCTGTGTCATGCAGTGTCCATGTAAGTCAAAAGAGGGCATCAGATCCCCTGGAACTGGAGTTACAGACAGTTGTTAGCCACCATGTGGATGCTAGGAACTGAACCTGGGTCCCCTGCAAGAGCAGTGTTCTTAACTGCTGCAACACCTCCCCAGCCTTGACTTATCTTTTTTAAAAAAAGATTTATTTTCCTTTCAATATGTATATATGTGAGGGATTCATGCATGTGCCTGCAGAGGACTGAACTGTGCTCCTCTGTAAGAGCAGCATGCATGCTTGGTCCTGAGCCATCTCTCCAGCCCGCAAATAACTTCTCTTTTAACACACACTAAGGTCTATGGAATCAAATCTAAGTCCATAGTTACCAAATGCTCATCATTGGCTCAGCTCCTCATGATACTGCAGAGATATGTTGCCTCAAGCTTTAAATGCCCTTGTTCAGCAACGTTTCTGGTCCCCTGCTACTATGCCTTGTCCTTGTAGAATAGATGTGAAATTGTAACTATAAACAAAAGAGGAATTCTTATTTTTAATTCCATTACCCTCTGACTGGAGAATATATTGTATATATAATCTTAAACATTTTTGTTTGTTTTTCTTCTTCTTGGCAGTCCTAGGGATTGAAAGTATGGTCTAGGGCTGGAGAGATGGCCTAGTGGTTAAGAGCACTGACTGCTCTTGCAGAAGACCTGGGTTTGATCCCCAGCACCCACATGGCAGCTGAAAACCGTCTTTAACTCCAGTTCCAGGGGAATCCGACGCCCTCTTCTGACCTCTGCGGCATTGCACGACACGGGTGCACAAACCTACATGCAAACAGTACATTCATACACATAAAAAAAAAAATAATTAAAATAAAAAGAAACTATGGTCTCATGAATGCAAGGGAAGTGTTCTACCACTGAGCTACTTACTGCCTCTGTATTCAAAATCTACATAGTGAAACATAAAGGAAAGCCTAACAGTCTCCAAAACTTCAAAGTGAATTCAAGGTCAATATAAGAAACAACACTGTCTGGTTTTATTTTCAATTATTATTATTATTATTATTATTGATTTCATTTCATGATTAATAATGAAAATTAATGTTGCTTGATGGAAGAGACAATAAAAATGATCATCAAAGATTGTCAGATACTCAGGTACTCCACTGCTCCCTGGCCTCTAATCCCAATCTAGCTGTTAGTCAGGGGCTGAACTATGTCCTCCCCAAATTCATACAGTCATACACTTAAAACCCCAAATATGGAGGCTGGAGAGATGGCTCAGCAGTTAAGAGTACCAACTGCTCTTGCAGAGGATGTTCGATTCCCAGCACCCACATGGTAGCTAAGAACTGCTTTTAAACTGGGGATGGTGACGCACGCCTTTAATCCCAGCACTCGAGGCAGAGGCAGGCAGATCTCTGTGAGTTCAAGGCCATCCTGGTCTACAGAGTGAGCTCTAGGCCAGCTGGGGCTACAGGGAGATCCTATCTCAAAAAAAAAAAAAACAAACATAGAAATAGGGCCAGATACTGTCATACACGCCTATAATCCATGCCCTCAGGAGAGGTAGAGGCCTAGGGATCAGGAGTTCAACACCAGCTACATGAGGCCCTCTCACTATTAGATGAGATAAAGCATGTCTGGTCTCTCAGAGACACAGAGACAGACACAAAGGCTAACACCGTGAAGACTGGATGGTGTTCTACACACTGACACCTTGACCTTCTAACCTCTAGCACAGGAACAATGGGACTGAGTTGCCTACCTTCCTTAGAATGGTCCTTGAAAACTAACACATGGCTTCAGTGTGTAGCTTTAAATTTCGAGGAGGCGGAGAGAGGGAAAGTCATTTTTCTTTGGGGGTGTGGCCACTGATAAGATTGTCCTTGCCCCAGAGATGGCCCCCACCCATATGCATAGGGCCAGCATTAATTGGATTCAGTAGGTCATTAACCCAACAGCCTTTTGAAGGATTGAATTACTACTAACAGAAAATGACAAAGCTACAAATTTCTTACTCTGAATCCTTGGACCTGGAGAATCCATCTTTGCATGTGCCTATCTGTGAACCTGGGAGGAAAAGCCAATGGTCACTTTTTTTTTTTTTTTGGTCTTTTTGAGACAGGGTCTCCCTGTAGCCCCAGTTATTAGAGTCCTACAGGTAATTCTGCTTTTTCATTGTAAACATTTTGTGGAATAAAAATGTGCTTTTTTTAATACAGGGTCTCCCTGTAGCCCCAGCTGTCCTGGAGCTCACTCCGCAGACCAGGCTGGCCTTGAACTCACAAAGATCCGCCTGTCTCTGCCTCTTGAGTGCTAAGATTAAAGGCGTGCACCACCACACCTGACTCAAGCCAATGGTCACTTAATAATAAATTGTAGAATTAAGATCTAAATGACCATGTGTTCCTTTCTTTCTTTAATTAATTGATAGTAAAACATGTTTTTCACTTGATAAGAGTTATTTGCAAGGCCGGGCGTGGTGGCACATGCCTTTAATCCTAGCACTTGGGAGGCAGAGGCAGGCGGGTCTTTGTGAGTTCAAGGCCAGCCTGGTCTGCAGAGCAAGTCCAGGGACAGCTGGGGCTACAGGGAGACCCTGTAAAAAAACAAAAAAAAAAAAAAAAAAAGTTATTTGCAGGAAATAATGAAAAATATTTAATGCAAATAGGGGCTGGCTCAGATGACTAATGCAAGCCTTGCACAGACATGTACACGATTTGCATTTTCAGAAAAAAATATGCACCCATAAACCATCCAATATTTATTAAAACAGCTTCCAAATATCTGGGAGTCTTAAAGACATGCCAGTTAAATCAGCTTTTTTTTGTTGTTGTTCCACCTCTTAAAAAACATGGCTGCAGGAAAAGTCCCATTTATTCCAGAACTTTCATCTACTGTGATATTTCCTGCTCTCAATATTTGCTTCTTTTTTTAAATTTCTGTGTACTTTTGGAGGGAGCAGTTACGTGTGAGGATGAGGGCCTGGATTCGGTTCAGCACTGTCCTATCCCGATTTAAAGGCATAGATACTACAGGGAGAATATATATTTCTAAACTCTGAAGCAAAATGTAAAATTTTTTTGTTCTTTTTTTCATATTCCCTTCTCCACACACTTAGCCTTCAGCTGGCTGAAAACTGAAAATGACTTTCCTAAATGTAATTGAATTAAAACAAACAGAAAAGAGATGTCTTTATTGTTATTCTCACATGATTCATAATTTTCATTGTACTAATTCCTGATATTATTTAATGTGTAACTAATTATTTAATGTGCAAATATCCCGCCCCCCCCTCAATGAATCTGATTCAGGTGAGGGCAATTCTGAATTGAGTCAGGAAACTCAGTCCTCTGTTTAGGAGGCAGAACTCTACAACTATCCCCTGCAGACCTGGGAGCAAGCAGGATTGTCGGAGACTGCACTCTCCTCCCGAGGGAAGGACTGCCAGCCTCCACTCTCATGTGCGAAGCCTCAGTTGTCCATCAAGAAACAAGAGCCAGGAATACAATCTCAACAAGGCACAACTCTAATTGGTCTAAACTTCATATTTCAACATATTAATCCCCTTGATTTTCCACAGCCCCTTTTTTAAAAGGAAGGAAAGAAATGGAATTATGTTAAGAATAAAAAGAAAAGAGCTGGGTGTGGTAGTGCTCACCCACCGTTCTAGCACTTCAGAAGTGGAAGCAAGATCAAGAATCCAAGACCAGCCTTGACTAGATAACAATTTCAAAGGCAGTTTGGGCCACATGAGACCCTGACTCAAAAACCAAAAAGAATAGAAAGAGTTGTCTCAAGATAATCAAGGGGTTTAGGTAACACATGGATGAGGACACCCAAGCTGGGAATAAATCCAAAGTGCCTGCATATTGTATAACTCAAGAAAACAACTGAGGACCTCAAATGTCATGTGGACCTGAATTCTGCTTTAGATAGCTGGAGTTAATTAAAATCTTTTCAAAATGTATTTTCATTTTATTTTGAGAGAGGGTCTCCCTATAGCCCCAGCTGGCCTGGAACTCGCTATGTAGACCAGGCTGGCCTTGAACTCACAGAGATCTGCCTGCCTCTGTCTCCCAAATGCTGGGATTAAAGGCAGGCACCACCACACCTGGCTTAAGCTATTTTAAGAATCATTCTGAGCTGGGCATGGTAGTGCTTGCCTGGGGATACAGGGAGACCCTGTCTTAAAAAAAAAAAAAAAAAAAAAAAAAAACCCTGAATGTGTTAAAGTTTTGCTCTCTAGTTCAAATATAATTTTAGACAGTATCCTGAAATCAGAATCCATGTTTCTCAGAAAACAGCTGTTATTAGTCTGGTGGAGATCTGGGAGACTTGGAGATTCTCTTCTTTGGGAGAGTAGAGAATGTAGCCTGAGTGGAATAAATAAATAAATAAATAAATAAATAAATAAATAAATAGTATAGACAGATAATTTCTGTTGTGCTTCATTATGGAAACCAGTAGCTTCATATCTCTATTAGAATTTGGAGATGGAAGATCTGCTCTGGTCCTGCCTACTTCAGGGTGCACCCTTGTTCCAGCCACCCACGGGGTCACCCAGAAGAGCAACAATGCCCCTCATTCCTTTTCCAGATCCTTAGGTCCCCTATGTAATGGCTTTGTTATGTGTATGCAAATAACTCACTACCAGGTCAAGTCTTTGTATTCTGCCTTGTACTGTGGTTGCTGCAGAGTAAATTCTCATGGCTAAGAATCATGCCAATCCCTCTTCTTTCCCGATGGGGAAGAATGGAGACATGGTTATGGGCAACTTCTCTGGAAACAGAGACATGCAGGTGCTAAAACCTTAGCTCTTCCACTGAATCACCTGCACAACCTTGGGCAAAATATCTTTAATAAACCTCTAGCCCCTCATTTACAAAATGAGACATGATGCTTGCTGTGTAGGTCCTTGGGAAGCTCAGTCTTGAGTCCATGGAAAATCATTAGCAGAAAAGATAAAATCTGGGTCTCAGATAACTACTGTGGGAGGATGAATTTAATCAAAGAAGACACAGATAATATATTAATATTAGTTAATAATATTAATATTTGGTAGTTTTCAAGCAAAAAAAGTCAGAAAAATCAAAGTAATGGCAACTTTTATCATTTTAATGGCAACTGATGCATTTCACAGTTTGCCAAAGGTCTTCCCTGACCATCTGCATCCTTGCTCTACACAATGCCACTGAAAAGCAGTGATTTGTGTTTTATTCTCTGCAGTGTCTCTACTCACTTGAGCAATACCTACCTGACATACAGAAGGCCTTAATAAAGAACTATCAAGGGTCTAGGGAGATGGCCTAGCGGTTAAGAGTGCCGACTGCTCTTGCAGAGGACCCAGGTTCAATCCCCAGCACCCACATGGCAGCTGAGAACTGTCTTTAACTCCAGCTCCAGGGGAATCCAATGCCCTCTTCTGACCTCTGTAGCATTGCAAGACATGGATACACACAACCTGCATGCAGACAGTACATTCATATACATAAAAAAAACAGAACTATCAAATAATCATCTGAGTTCAGAATTCAAAGCTTTACCCATTTCTTGGAGCTCCTAAGAGACAGAGGAAACCAAACAACCGTGTCTTATGATCTGAATCTAAACTCTGTATCCTTCCTCTTCCTCCTCCTCCCTCTTATCCCCACTGTGAAGGCTCCAAGAACCATGGCTTTCTAAGACACTCTACGATGAAACAACTTCCAGACTACACTCAAGTAGAGCACTTACAAGACCCAGTTAACATAAACACAACAAACAAAATGATCACTCTTGGGTCATAAAGAAAGAGGTGGAGCTCAGGATCTAACTATTCAAATTGGATTTTTGCTTTCTTCAAAACCTGCTTACCCAGCAATCTTCCATGGTTGCATCAAGGATGAACAAGTGAAACTGAATTTTGAGACCAGATTAAACAGAAAGATGCATTGGCTGAGTTTGCTGTGGTGGAAGGTGGGTAGAGGAACAGTATAGAAGAACTAGCACTCACTGAAACCCCAAACTCTGAAGGCGATAGTAGAAAAAGTTGGCAGCAGACTACAAGACAGGTGTACGAAAAGACTTCCTAAGTCAGACAGCAGCTGCACAAGAATTAAGGTTGACAGTTGACAAATGGGACCTCATTAAACTCAAAAGCTTCTGTACATCAAAAGAAACAATCAAGGAAGTGAAGAGAAATCCCACAGAGTGGGAGGAAACCTTCACTGCAGAAACATCTGACAAAGCATTGATTTCCAGAATATATAAACTACTCAAAAAACAAAGAAAAAAGAAAACAAATGACCCATTCAATAGATGGAGCAAAGAGCTGAACAGAGACTTCACAAGTGAGGAATTAGAGATGGCTGAGAAACACCTTAAGAAGTGTTCAACATCACTAATCATTAAGGAAATGCAAATTAAAACCACTTTAAGATATCATCTTACTCCAATAAGACTGGCTAGGATCAAGAAAACAAATGATACCAAGTGCTAGAGAGGTTGTGGGGAAAGGGGAACACTCATCCACTGCTGGTGGGAATGTAAACTCGTACAGCCACTATGGAAAGCAGTGTGGAGAACCCTTGGAAGACTTGGAATGAGCTTGCCACCTGACCCAGCCATACCACTCCTAGGCATGTACCCTCAAGACTTACCCCACCACAGAGATACATGCGCAGCCATGTTTATTTCAGCTCTCTTCACAATAGCAAGGAGCTGGAACCAACCCAAATGTCCCTCAACTGATGAATGGATAGAGAAAATGTGGTACATCTACATCTATACAATGGAGTTCTATGCAGCAGTAAAGAAAGATGACATCATGAGCTTTGCAGGAAAATGGCTGGAGCTACAGGACATCATGCTGAGTGAAGTAACACAGTCCCAGAAAAACAAACGACAAATGGTATCCCTCATCTGTGGATGCTAGTGCCAATTACCTAGTTGTAAGTATTTCTTGTGCAGGGCCCCTTGAGCTTTTGTCCAAGCAATTGGGAGTGATACATATTGGAAACAACAACAACAACAGAAGGGACTACATCAAAAAACTGACTGAAACAGTGAACTTCTGCTCAAAACAGTCAACTTCCACATGGAGAATATTGAGAAAGACTGAGAAAGAGATGAAAAGCATGTTTGGCAGAATGCATGAGCTCTGGTGGGGTGGGGGGATGGGGGGGACACGGGTCTAGATTTGATTAAAAAAATATATATATATATATAAATTTTAAAAAAAGAAAGAAATAGCACTCACCGTGGCCATTCATAGGGGAAGGGGTGGCTGATACAACTGTCTCTACTTTTGGATGAATCGAAAGTCTTCCCTCATTCAATGAAAGACTAGTTTCTTCTATATACATGGACCCACTGACGTTAATTAGGTCACCATGCAAAAACACAGCCTTTGAAGGCACTACGCACTTTGAGTAGCCACGAACCTACCTTAAGTACCCAGGTATTAAGTAATAGCCTTTTCATAAAGAGCTAAAAGAAGATTCCTTTAAAAAAAATAAAAGATATGCATGAATATTTCATACAGTGCAAATGTTATAGATGCATGTTTGTGAGCTAGGACTGTTGAGCCGCGTGGTACGTAGCAAGCAATATTTGCTCTTTGGAGCAGCTGGAACTTTCTGCATTGACTTGGTTTTTGTACATGATTGGTTAATTTTGTTTTTGTATATAATTGGCTAATTGCTATTTTTTAAGATTCACTTTAGGGGATGGTGAGATTGCTCAGGAAATAAAGGGCCCTGCTGTCAAGCCTAATGACATGAACTCCGTCTCTAAGGTGCACATGGTGGAAAGAGACAACTGATTCTTGTAATGTGTCCTCTGACTGCCATACATACACTGTGGCATGCTTGCACGCACAGACATGAAAATTTTTAATGATAAAAAAATTATTCTTCATTTTTATATTTTTTAATCCTTTCCAAAATGTGAGTAAATATCATTATTAGTCAGTCATTGAGCCTTACAGCAATGTATAGTTTCTCAGCAAAGAACACAGGCCCCAAAGCTCTGTGACCTCAAGAAAATTATGTTCCTGTTCTCGGTTTATCTTTTCTTTTTTTTGGTATTTTTGAGACAGGGTCTCCAGTCCCAACTGGCCTGGAGTTTGCTCTGTTGACCAGGCTGGCCTTGAACTCACAGAGATCTGCCTGCCTCTGCCTCGATTGCTGCGATTAAAGGCATGCGCCACCATCAATTTATCATTTCTAAAATCAGCAAAATAATTGTGTTCCTTTTGGAAGGGTACTAATGTAGTTGGCCTGGGAAGTTGATCCTCCTGCCTCAGCCTGCTGATCACTGGTATTACATGTGTTCACTAACACACTCAGCATATGTCTGAGAGAAGAAACTGCTCTGTAAATGGGAGCTCACAAAATAGAGCTGGATTCAAAGGCAAGCAAAATAAATATATGCTCTTGATGTTCTTGCATGGGAGGATTTGACACTAAGAAGGGGGACAACATCACCAACTGACACTTCAGAATGGCTAAGTTACTACAGCCCACACTGAGGCTCAAATGTCTCTTTATTTGTTGAATCATTGATGGCAAGGGGAATGCCTAGCTGGTAACCTGCATGCTCAGGCCACAGGAAAATGTCACCCTAGTAGTGAGAGAGACATTAAATATTTTACTCTAGCAGCTGCTCAAGACAAAGCTGCCTGTGGTGTATCCATTACTGCCTGCTCTCAGACCTCAACCGAGCACCACAAAACCCAGCCTTGGGAACTTAAAAGATAACACCGACCATGTTAGATTTGGGATATCTGTATAATGAGCCCATGTGGAATATTTTAGAAAGAGAATGTGTTATTTTTCAGAAACAGAAACTGTCTTTACATATGACACCTCTGCTACAATATACCGTATGGATCTTGCCAACAAGAGACACACTACACCGCTCAGACAAAAATAGTTCCAGGTTGTTTATCAACAATGTGTAATTGTGAATTGGAGAACCCAGAGCTGAATGCATTTATATATTCACAGGGCACATTCCCATTGGGACTGGTTTATGAAACTATCTTTGGGCAGACATCCTATTTACATAGTAAAATTCATGCATTGTATAAACCATGCTGACATTTGGGAAGAGAAAGCCTTCTATAAAGGAACTGGATTGTCCAGTTTTCCTCTCCAATTAAAAGAAAAAGAATTTTGATAACATGTCCCAAGGTTCTCCACATCTACTACGTAATCAAGGTAACTTTTGATTATCTATATGCAAGTTTAATGATTAATTCATTATCTGTAGCTCCCAGACCAGCCTCCCTCCCTGGCCAGGTGTTCACCTCACCTGTTAACGCAGGCTGGCTCCCAAAGGGAGCAGAGGTGGATGGTGTGTAACCACTTCCAGACCTTAGATCCAGGAATCCTACAATCTTGAACATTCTCTGTGTAGTCACAGCAGTGCTGCTCTGATTCTATCCAATCTCCAACTATAATGTGACCATCGGAGAATGCATTCAGGGACAGACAGCTATGTGGGACTCCCAGGGGCCCAGACACCAGCTCTGTCTCACAGGATCCAACAATGGCACTGGGTTAGAGCAGAGGAAAACCCTCACAGGGCTAACACTCCTGCAGCTGGGTGCTGCTAGCCTCACCAAAATGTTTTTTATTTAAGTTTTAATTTGTTTTCTTTAAAACTTCTGTAGAAGAGAGGGGGCTGGGGGTATGTATGAATGGGATCAAAATAAATTACATATGTATGACATTGTCAAAGAAGACTTATTTTAAAAAGTAACATGGGGGGTGGGGGGTGGGGGCTGGAGGTGGATGGCGAGATGGCTTTGTGATCAAAGGCACTTGCAGCCAAGCCTGACGACTTGAGTTCAATTCCCAGGTGGGAAGAGCTAACATGGAAAGAGAACTGACTCCCTCAAGTTGTTCTCTGATCTTCAAACACACTTTATACCCCATTACACACACACACACACACACACACACACAAACGCACACACACACTAATAAGTAAAATACATAATTTTTAAAACCTTAAAAATAATGTGGGGGCTGGAAAAATGGCTCAGCAGTTAAGAGCACTGGCTGCTTTTGCAGAAGATTCAGGTTCAGCTTCCAGCACCCACATGACCAGCTAACAACCATCAATAACTCCAGTTCCAGGGAACCCACACCATCTTCTGGCCTCCATGGAGACAGCATGATATGGGAACACTTGCATGCAGGCAAAACATTCATTCAAATAAAAATAAATACATTTCAATAAATAGGGGCTGGAGAGATGGCACAGTGGTTAAAAGCACTGGCTCCTCTTGCCGAGGACCCAGGTTCAATTCCCAGCCCCCACATGGCAGCTAACAACCATCTGTAACTCCAGTCTAAGGGGATCCGACACCATCTTCTGACCCCCGCAGGCACTGAATGGCGTGAGTGCACTGACATACGAGCAGTCAATACACTCATATGCATAAGATAGAAATACATACAATATTTTAAAAATTAATAATATGGGAAGCACGGTCAAATAAATGTCAAAGTTTCTTTGAGCTATATTTATATGGATGAATTATTAGTGTCTCAGAAATTATATGAAATACACAGAAATGTAGTTATCCTAATTCTGCTAATTTTGAAAACAAAAACCCAGATTTCAAAATGTTCTTCAATTGGGAACTGAGGCAACACTGGGGTATGACATCCATCGCTACGACCTAAGGTGGGCCTGCAGCTGGTGCCCGTGACCCCCCCAGACCTGAGCGGGATGTACATTTTCGAAGGTCCAGCAGCACCATTGCTATTCACCAGTGAAAGCTTTGAAACAATTTCTTGATGCCATAAAACCAGGGAGCAAGCTGGAATTGCAAGCTAATACTGTTTTACCCCATTCACCCCCATAACTTTGGGCTCACTTGGCCCTGCTTTGTGAGGGAGCACACACCAAAAGACAGGGGAGACACATGGGTAGCATTGAAAGTCTGTCTACAAAAGGGAAGGTACCTTCTAGAGCACTTTAATCAACACAGGATGCCCTGAATTAGCATGTGGAAAATACCCAAATAGCCATGAGTTCTTACATGGGTAAGAAAACAGGAATAATCATACACCAAACCATCTGCACATTAGGAAGCTTGAAAAACAATGTTTCATTCACAGAGATTCATCTGTTAACATTTTATCCTATTTGCTTTCTACAAACACAAATGTGTGTATAAACATATATATTACACTTAAACCCATACCCACATGCAGAAACACCAAACTCCATCCTACCTGCCCTGTCTCGTGTGATTTTGCTAGGACATGCATGCACATTCTTCCCCTGGGATTGTCTGAGGGTAACTTATACAGTCCTTTCACACTCCTTTATCTCTAGATATGTTCAGAGACTCTCTTACCTTCCTTTACAAAATCATGGTATAATTACCAACTTCAGCCAATTCAATGGTAAAAAATAACATTAATAAGACTTCTTCTCAGCCCTGGACTCAATAATGTCATTTTTGTATTATTTTTCCTTCCAGTATAAGATCCAATCTATAATCAAATATTTCTCAGTAGGTTGCATCCTTTCTGTGAATATTTTTACATCATCCATACCTATTTGAATACTAGCTTGTTCCTTTTTTAGTTGTGCTGGAGATCAACCCAGAATGTCCAGCATCTGAGGCAAGTATATGCCACCAAGGCACACCCCAAGCCCCATCTTAGCATATGTATGAATGACTGCATGTGTGCACATACTCATCTGGAGGCCATAGGACAGCTTACAGAAGTCAGTTCTCTCCGTTTACCCTAGGAGCCTTAGGGACTGGACTTGTGACATCAGGCTTGGCAGTAAGCATCTTTACCCACTGAGCCTTATCGATGCCCTCCTCCTGTCTCCATTTGTGAAGATTTGCATATGTGTGTCTATGTGTGCTGGTGCCAATAAGATCCCCTGGGGCTGGAGTTACACACAGTTGTGAGCAGAACATGGGTGCTGGGAACTGAACTCTAATCCTCTGCAAGGGCAGCATGTGCTCTTAACTACTGAGCCATCTCTCCAGCCTGTCTCCCTGTTTCCTCCCTTCCTCCCCTTTCTCTCTTTTAGCCCTGGCTGACCTAGAACTTGCTAATAAACCAGGCTGGCCTTGAACTCACAGAGATCCATTAGCCTCTGCCTCTTAAGTGCTGGGGTTAAAGGCATGTGCCATCATGCCTGGCTCCAAATGAAAGGATGATGATTTTATTTATTTATTTGTTTGCTTGTTTGTTTTTGTTTGTATTTTATTTGTAGTGCACCAGCTGTGTACAATGCCCAAGGAAAGCAGAAGAGGGCATTAGGTCCCCTGGACTGGAGTTACAGATGGTTGTTTGCCACCATGTGAGTGCTGGAAGCCAAACCTGAGCCCTTTGGGAGAGCAGCTAGTGCTCTTAACCTCTGAGCCACCTCTCCATCCCTCCTTTATTTTTAAAGAATATTCTCCCTGAGGGCTTTGTCTGCAGATGCCTCATGACTGAATTCAGCTTATAGTCTCTGCCTAGACCACCACAGGTGGTGTTGTCCTGGGGATATTACACCTGGAACTGATGCTGCCTTTGTCCCATATAGGTGATTGCACTTTGATCATGCAGTCAAGGGGTTGCCCAATTTCCTCTCTTTGTATTTTTTGAACTCACGATTTGGGGGGGGGCACTTTAAAACAATGCAAGCATCCACTGGGTACCACAACTGTCTCCTACATGTGGCATCCAATGGTGGT
Organism: Rhizomys pruinosus; assembly: GCA_009823505.1. NCBI lineage: Eukaryota > Metazoa > Chordata > Mammalia > Rodentia > Spalacidae > Rhizomys > Rhizomys pruinosus. Next base: position 2,810,178 of record VZQC01007422.1, on the reverse strand, counting down.
TCTCTCCTGACCCAACCTTTACTACGACTACAAAAGAATAACTTCCTGGCCTCAGCATCCTTCCACATTCACTAGCCTGGTCCGTCCACTGGAGGCAGGCTCTCTTCTCCCTTATTTAGCGATTGCTTATCAGTATGAATGCATAAATTCTTTTTCTAATGGTTTATAATTCATTATAGTTCACTGGTGTTCTGTGTCAGGTTTGAATAGAAGGAGTCCATTCAGGATGACTTACGTGTCCTTGTAACAGTCTCCCACTATTCTTGGAGGAACTCTGTACTTTTGGACACTAACAAGATGTTCCAGCCTCAAACTGTACCTGCACAGTCCCAGTCCTAGAACCTGCTGTTTCTCTAGGGATTCCCGATTCTTAATAATGGGAAATGATGCTAGAGAACAGGATGTGGGCGAGAGATGCGTTCATTCTATTGACAGCCCTTTCTGTCTTGACCTTGCGGTGGGTAGAGCTACATAATATATGGGTATGCACAGATATGTCTATACGTGTACACACTGTGCTGTAATACCTGTGCATATATACATTTTTCAGAAACGACTTCATAGCTACACCTTAATTCTGATTAATCTCCACAATGTCCTCTTAGTCCTATTTCATGTCCTCTTCAATGAGAACCTTGGCTTCCCCAAACCCTCCTCACTTGCCTGATGCTAAATTTCATCTAATTTTTTTTTTAATTGGTTTACTGGGATGATGGTGCCTTCAGTCCTAGCACTTGGCAGGCAAAAGTAGGTAGATCTCTGTGAGGCAGACACCAGCCTCGTCTATGTAGTGATTTCTAGTCAGAGTTACATTGTAAAAGCTTGTTATATATCACACACATGCTGGGCATGGTGGTGCACACCTTTAACCCCACCACTTGGGAGACAGAAGCAGGCAGATCTTTGTGAGTTCAAGGCCAGCCTGGTCTACATAGTCTCTCCTCTCTCTCTCTCTCTCTCTCTCTCTCTCTCACACACACACACACACACACACACACACACACACACACATTCTACAACAGTTGGGGTTTCTTTGTAACTCTCCCTTACCACTTGGGTTACTTTTTTTTTTTGGTATTTTTGAGACAGGGTCTCCCTTTAGTCCCAGCTGGCCTGGAGCTTGCTCTGTAGACCAGGATGGCCTTGAACTCACAGAGTTCCACCTTCCTCTGCCTCCCTAGTGCTGGGATTAAAGCCTTGTGCCACCACACCCAGCAAATTTACTTTTCTTATCACTGTAAATACCCAAAAGAAGGAAACCAAAGGAGGGGCTTGTTCTGGCTGACTGTTCATCGATGCCGTCCATCGGGACAGGAGTACAGGGCAGCAGGAACACAGTCGCCTGGCTTGTCACATCTTGGTGGATTGGGAAGTGGAGAACTTGAACCCCAGTGGGGCTGAGTTCTGACCCCAAGGCTGGTCCCAGCCAGGCCACACACCCTCCCGACAGTGCCAGCTGTGTAATTTCTTTTACATTCAGGGTCATTCCTTCCTGTTCTGTTTAGACCACCTTAACACACTCCCCAACACCAACAGGATACAAAAGGGAATTCTAGAGACACACAGCCCCTTCTCCTGTCTTCCACCTACTCCATGTGAAAACTAACTTGTATGGCTCTCTTTCTCTTTAATCTTCCTGTATTTTTTATATGAAAATCATCAGATGTGTATTCTTTTCTGTTTTCTTCACAAATATAGATCATACATACCTGTTTATACTTTGCTTTTTTTTCCCCAGTTAGCTTCTCCTGGAAATCACTATATTTCTTTCACTTTTTGAATAACTATTTATAAACAGAAAAGTACATACCTGTATGCATCCTTTTCCTAGATCTGGGGTTTTTTTAATGTTTGTTTGTTTGTTTGTTGTTTGTGAGACATTTTCTTGCTATGCAGCTCAGGCTGGCCTGGAACTCTCAGTCCTCCTGCCACAGCCCCCAGAGTGCTGGGATTAAAGGCACTCACCACCATGGCTGGTTTCTGAAATACTTTTTAAAGAATTCTATAGATCCCACCATGTTCACTTCCCTCCCTTCTCTGTTCCCCGAGACAGAAGACCTCACCTACAATTTCCATATCCTTTGAGTCTAGCATTCCTTTAAGGACCCGAGTTAACCAGGGCTGGTATATTACTGTGAATTTACTGAGGGCCCTTCCCGGCAGCATTTCAGTCAAAGGTGGTGGACATTCTATATAATATGATATGCAGTAGTAACCGCAGCTAAGTAAATACTCACTTGCAGAGAATATAACAGAAAGATTACTCTGTGATCATTTAATCCCCAACAGATATCTGGCAGCTCATATCAGGTGGTCATAAAAGGGACCAGGAAGAAGAAAGTCACCTGGATGACTCAAAACAGCACACCCACCCTGCTGGGAAACCACTTCTAGCCCCACCCTTGACAAATCTGTCAAGGGTCAAAGCCTTTTGTTCTCATTCTCTCCCACTTACCATCACAGAAGAGAGCTGCCAGGAGGTCCTCTCACTTTATCCAGCACCCAAGTTTAAAGGCACCAGAAAGAGCCAATCTCTCCCAAACCCCTTAACACCAAGGAAGGGGGCTGATGCTAGGATACTTGCCTTTCCCCAATCTCTCCAATATGCAAAATTCAGGGGAAAACAAATGATAAAAACTGATTCCCTACAATGTGATTTAAAAAAAAAAAAAAAAGATTGCTTCCCCCTATGTGACCCACGGTGGCCTTCAACTTGTGAGCTTCCTGTCTCTACTTCTCAAGGGCAAGGAATACAGGTGTGGACTACCACATCTGGCCAGAGAGGTTTTAATCAGCCTCAGAAACAAAAGTGGAAAAAAGCTACAGACAAATCCAGTGATGATAATACTGTAACTGCCCAAGTATTTCAGAGCTAACATTTCATGAATACAATCCTTGTGGCATGACACAGAAGCAGGAGAGCATTGAGAAGCTTCCACCTCAGGACCTGTCAAGCTTTGGATCTAAAACATCCCCCAAAGGTGTGTGGTAAAGACTCAGCTGTCAGCTAGTGGGCATGTGGGCGGTGACTGGACCATGAATGAGTTCCTAACTTGACGCCATTAACGGGAAGTGTGGGAACTTGAAGAAGTAAGCCTACTTCTTGGCTCTCCCCCCATCCCTTTCTTCTCTCCTTCCCTTCCCTCTCCATCTCCCTCTATTCCCTCCCTCCCTCTCTCACTCTCTCTCCTTTTCCCCCTCTCCATGTCTCCCTCACCCATGAAGTGACCAGTCAACCATGTACTCTCCAGCTTGATGTGAAGTCTTCCCTCAGATCCAAATTAATGGGACTATGTGAGCCCAAATCAATCTTTCCTCCTTTAAATCCCCACCCCCCAGGTGTCTTATCACCTGAGTGATGGAAAACCTGCTAAGGTGCTTGGAGGGTAGACAGAGGGAAAAGCCCTGATCCGAAGACCTTTCCATCCAGCTGTTACCACCTGCAATGCCTGAGGAGCCTCCTCCCACGACCAGCCCACCCCACCTCACCTTCCACTTTGCCTTCCTCAAACTAAACAGTGGTCTCCACTGAGGGTAGTGACTTCCAAGAAATATAGGTCCACCTGGACTTGAGCCCTGAGCCTTCTCTTTGTGAACCATTTAACAAGAAAATAGAACTATGGTAAGCTATGGTGTCCTCCTCTGTTCACCAAGGTGTTCCACATAAACCAAAGCTTAGAAAGCCCAAAACTTATTCCTAAGAAGGGAACAGGAGGCTAGAGAGATAGCTCTACCATTAAGAGCACTTTCTGTTCTTACAGAGGACCCAGGTTTGGTTCCTAGCACCCACATAGCAGCTAACTACACAATTCCAGGATCCCTTGGAACTGTTTGTAGATCCAGTTCCAGTGGATCCAATGCCCTCTTCTGGCCTCCACCAACAGTGTACACATGTGGCACACTCACAGGCATGCAGGCAAAATGCTCATACACATAAAATAAAAATAAAATATTTTTTAAAAAAGAAAGGAACATTGTGCTGGAGAGCTTTAGTGTCAACTTGACACACCTGGGAGGGAGCCTCAAACGGGGAATTTCCTCCATTGGACTGGCCTGCGACCAGTGGAGTACGTTCTTGATTGTTCAATGATGTGGGAGGGCCCAGCCCATTGTGGGTGATACCACCCCTGGGTAGGTGGTTCTGTACTGTTTAAGAAAGTGGGTTAAGCATGGGACGGTGAGCAAGCCAGTAAACAGTGTTCCTCAAGGTCTGTGCTTCAGCTCCTGCCTCCAGGTTCCTGCCTTGAGTTCCTGCCTTGGGCTCCCTCAGTGATGAACTGTGACCCAGGAGATGTGAGCTGACTAAACCCTTTCCTCCCCAAGTTAGTATTGGACAGAGTGTTTTGTCTCAGCAATCGAAGAAAAACTAGAACATATTCCTCAGAGACAGAAAGACAGAGTGACAGAAACAGAGAAAATGAATTCCTGAAGTAATGGAAGAGACCCCTCTCTAGTCCAATGACATCCACTAGCCATGAGGCCCTGTATGGGGAACACCACCCATAGCTGGGTTCAGGTTATCATGATCAGAAAGAGTTCTTGACCTGATCAATGATTCTGAAAAATGAACACACAGCAAGATCTCAAGTACAGTCAACTGTGGAACATGAATCTGAGCCTCCTGAACTCAGCCTGGGAACCAGGAGAGCCCTGTCCCGAGCTTCGGCCAAAAGACGCCTGAGGTCCCTTCCGGCACTCAGTTCTCTGGTTCTGTGAGACTCCCTCCCTCCTCTCCCTCCTTCCCTTCCTCCCTCCCTCCCTCCCTTCCTCTTTTTCTTCCCTCCATCCCTTATTTTCTTCCCCTTCTTTCTTACCTTTTTAAATTAATAGCCCAGGCTGGGTGTTTTATTTTTTTAAGTGGTTTTATATTTACAGAAAAACTAAGGAAGAAGTACAGAGAATTCCCCCTAAGCCCAGCCCTCCTGTGGTTCCCTGTCATTAACATCTTGTGTTACTATGGTATATTTATTACAACTGATACATCTATTCTTCTTTTTTTTTGATACATCTATTCTTAACTAAAGCTGGTGGTTCACAGTGGAGTTTACCCTTGGTGTCGTACATTCCAGTCTGACAAATCTATAGCAACTGCATATATTTTCCCATTAAAAGAGCACTGAGAGTTAAGTCTTGCTCTCAAGGGTGGGGTGCCCAGGAAAGGCAGCAGGAGCCGGGAGAAGATTGCTTATATGCACTGATCTTTGCTTGGAACAAACTGGAGATGCTTGCATCGCACAGTGATGCACATGAGTGAATATCAAAAAATGGGTGATCTGCTGTGTTTTGTTGTTCCGGTTTCCCTCATGAGAACTCAGGACAGCTTTTCCCCATTACTTAAACTACCAAACCCAAACGTTTTCCCCCAAAATTCAATGTTTTTCACAGACATGAGTCATAGTTGTTGTTTTTTTAGTTTACGAGATGGAAGGCAGATGTTAATACAGAGTGCATCTCATAATCCAGAAATAACTGACACTTTAAGATCTGTGAAAGGGGCTAAAATGAGACTCTGAGTAGAAAAAAAAGGAAACTTCCTGAATATGCTTGTTTTCAGAGTTTTCTAGCTACTTCCTTGGTGCACATTCTAAAAATGGAATCACTGTAAAACACACACACACACACGCACAAATTCTTTAAAGATAAAATTTGTAGAAACATAATTCTATCACGACTAGTAGAAGCAGTAGAAAATTTGTTATTATCTGTATTTCATAAACAGTTTTGTTTTTTTTTTTTTTTTGAGACAGGGTCTCCCTGTAGCTCTGGCTGTCCTAGAACTCAATATGATGACCAGGCTGGCCTTGAACTCACAAAGATCCGCCTGCCTCTGCCTCCCAAGTGCTAGAATTAAAGGCGTGCGCCACCACGACTGGCTTCATAAACATTTTTAATGTTGTTAGAATCAAATGAAATTAACTAGAATAAATACTTTTGTTTTTTTCAATATGACAACTTACTAAACAATAGGTATAGTAGGTTTTCGATGAGCAAGCATTTAAGATTGGGAGAACTTGGAGCTAAAGAGATGGTTCAGTGGTTAAGAGCACTAGTTTCCCTTGCAGAGGACCCAGATTCGGTTCCCAGTACCCACGTGGTGGCTAATAACCATCCTTAACTCCAGTTTCAGGGGATCCAACGCCCTCTTCTGGCTTTTGTGGGCACTGCATGCATATGGTGCAATTACACGTAGGCAAAACACTCATACACATTAAAAAAGGGGAGCACAGATGGGCGTGGTGGTGCACGCCTTTAATCCTAGCACTCCAGGAGGCAGAAGCAGGCGGATCTTTGTGAGTTCAAGGCCAGCCTGGTCTACAGAGTGAGTTCCAGGACAGCTGGGGCTACAGAGAGACCGTCTCGAAAAGACAAAAAATAAATAAATAAATAAATAAAAAAGAGAGCACAATTTGGAGGACTTTGTTTTCTCTGACATTATCCTTGAATTAAATTTTCTCTTTTAAGTATTAAGTTATCAAAAATTAGAAAATACTGGTGAAGATGTAGGAAATTTGGAAACCTTGGTCATTGCTGATGGGAATATAAAATGGTATAGGCTGAAAAAATTAAATATGTAATTATCATATGATCTAACAATCCCAGTTTGAGACATAGTCCCAAAAACCTGAAAGCCAGGATTAAAGCAGATACTCGTAGTCCATGTTCTTACCAATGCTGTTCACAATAACAAGACCATGGAAGCAACCAAAAATCTACACGGTGCTGCACAGGGGCAATTTGGGGAATTATATGTATTACATATAATATATAGTGAAATATTAGTCTCAAAAGGGAATTTTTTTTGTTGTTTTGAAATTAATCTTTTTTTATTTTATTTATTTTTGTGTGTGTATGAGTGTCCTGTCTGCATGTAGGTTTATGCACCCTTGTCGTGCAATTCCGGGTCTTGGATTCCCCTGGAACTGGAGTTCACCTGGAATTGGAGTTACAGACGGTTCTTAGCCACCATGTGGGTGCTGGGGATTGAACCCGGGTCCTCTGCAAGAGCAGTTGGTGCTCTTTTTTTTTTTTTTTAATGTATGAATGTACTGTCTGCATGTAGGTTTGTGCACCCCTGTCGTGCAATGCCGTAGAGGTCAGAAGAGGGTCTCGGATTCCCCTGGAACTGGAGTTCTCCTGGAACTGGAGTTACAAACAGTTCTCAGCCGCCATGTGGGTGCTGGGGATCGAACCCGGGTCCTCTGCAAGGGCGGTCGGTGCTCTTAACCGCTAGGCTATCTCTCCAGCCCAAGAGCAGTCGGTGCTCTTAACCGCTAGGCCATCTCTCCAGCCCCAAAAGGGAATTTCTTACACATAGTACAACATAGGTAAACCTGAAGACGCTATATTAAGTGAAACAAGCCAGTTACAAAAGGGTAAATTTTGTATTGGAGCAGCCCAAAATCAAAGAGAAAGTAGGAACAACAACTGCAAGGGACTAAGGAAGGAGAACAGGGAGGCTGAGTAGGATTCAGATCTGAGAAACTGAAGACAGTCTATTGCTGGATGAGGGTGATATCATCCAGTGACAGTTACACAACAATGTGAACATACTTAATGCCATTGAACTGTACACTTAAAATGACTAAAATGGTCAATTTTATATTATGCATGTTGCCACAATAATAATTGTTTGTGTTTGTATACATATAATTTTATTTATTGTTGAGGCAAGGTCTCACTGTGTAGCCCAGGCTATCCTGGAACTCACTCTCTCGGGCCTCAGCTGGGATTGCAAACCTCTGCCACCACACCGGCTCAATATTTTCCAAAAAGCACTCAGTCTTCTCTGCCACTTCTGGAGAAAGGAGACAAACATGGATTTCAGCTTAAAAACAAACAAAAGAAAAACCAAATTCCAGACCAGACAAGTTGCTCAAAGAATAACAGATTTGCAGCCTACATGTGTTTTTGAGCATCTATTCATCTGCTCCAGACTATGTGTGTCTGGCTAGGGATAGGGCAGCAAGCAGGAAGTTTGGGGTCCCTATCTACAAGTCAAATCAGTAGTTCCTAAACTTTTATGTGCATCAGAATCCCCTAGAGAATTGTAAAATGTAGTTGCTACACCTCCCTCCCCCATGCTTAGTAGTTCTGATTCGAAGTTCAGGGATAAGCCTAGGAACTGCATGTCTGGTATGCATCCAGGAAATGCAGATGCTACTTGGCCCCCAAGCCATCCTTGGAGAAGTTCTCTCGTAGTGGGAGAGACTTGTGGATAAATAAATAATCAAGCATTAATAGCCACGGCAGGGATTTGTTTAGAGATGTATTCCAATCAGGACCCCATCTGTCCTAGAAGACCTCAAGGAGGCCTAGCAGGAGGTGCCATAAGGATTGAGATCTAAACAGAGACCCTCAGAACATTGAGGAGTGAGCCATGTGACAGAAGGGACAGGAACTCCAGACAAAGAAAATAATATTTGCAAAGGTCCAGAGATGAGACCACAACCGCTTGTTCTTGGAACTGGGAGTTTTTCCAAGTCTCGGGAACTTGAGGGTGGTGGGGAAAGTGAAGAGTACGGTGGTAAGAGATGGGTGAAGCCAGGCACTCGGGAGGAGGAGGCGGCGCAGGGGCGGAGGGGCGCAGGGGCACAGGAGGGGCGGAGGGGCAGAGGGGCAGAGGGGCNATAGGGGCATAGGGGCAGAGGGGCAGAGGGGCAGAGGGGGGCAGCAGGGCAGATGGATCTCTCTGCGTTCAAGGCCAGCCTGGTCTACAGAGCAAAGCTCCAGGCCCAGCTGGACTACAAGGAAACCCCTGTCTCAAAAAAAAAAAAAAAAAAAAAAAAAAAAAGGATGGATTGAAATAAAACATAAAAGGGTCTTAAGGAACCTAGAGTTTATCCTTGGGGAATTAGGGAACCAGCCTCAGCGTTTTTAGCTTACTTTCTATTGCTTTGATAAAATACCATGAATGAGGATAAATAAAAATCCAGCAACTTGAGGATAAAGGGATTTATTTCAGCTTACGACTAATTGGGTCACAATCCATTACTGAGGCGAAGTCAGGGCAGGAAACCTGGAAGGGCAGGAACGAACTGAAGGCACTGCCCACGGAGAAAGCTTACTGATTTGCTCCTCTGGCCTATGTATGGCCTGCTTTCTTGCACAACCCAGGACCACCTGCCAGCAGTGGCACACCCACATGGGCTGGGCGGGCCCGGCACCATCACTTAACAAATCAAGAAAATTGCCTCACAGACATAACCCATAGGCCAGTCCCATACAGGAAATTCCCAATGATGGTTCTTTCTTCCCAGGTATGTCACATAATAACTGAAGCCAACCATGACATCCAGCTAGCCTTCAATGCCAAAAGCACTAAAGGGTTAGAGCTCTAAGTACTAAAGCTAAACTATCCTTGGCAGAGCTCGGGATGTTAACACTCAGATCTTGAGGGGTTGACAGAGTGGGTAGTGAGTGGCACATAGTTTTCTGATTCTAGAATCATCTTCTAGATATAAGGTCCCAAGTACACAGGAAACCTTTCATTGCATAAGTTACATACACACAATTTTAGGCATGAATAAGTTCAGCCTGAAGTGTTATTCAATACAGTAGCCATGGGGCTATTTAAATGTAATTAGCCAAGACACAGTTAAAAGCCAGTCTCTTGGTGGCACTGGCATATTTGAAGGGCTTAAGAGCAATGTGTGACTAGTGGCTACACACACATATCCAGTATTGCAGAAATCTTATTGGACGGTGCTGGTTCAGGAAGTGGTACGGAGGGTTGGAGCCAACACTCCTAGGCATTTTGATTTTAGTCTATTAAAGCCTCTTGAGCTGTCATTCAATCCAAACACATACACTTCTACACTGACAAGGGAAAAAATGTACAGGTATAAAGCTAGATAATTGTCGATTCCTCATAATATATATTTAAGCTACAAGGTCTATCATACTAATTTTATAAGGAAAAGGAGGTTTCTCAAGTCATAAAGAATTCTAGAATCATCCTTATTCTCCAAAGTCATCCTTAAATCCTAAAAGTAGCCAGCCACAGGACTTGAGAGAAGAAAAATATATCCCAGATTAAAATTCTAAAAAGCTAAGCCGGGCGTTTGTGGGGGCATGCCTTTATCTAGCACTTGGCAGAGGCAGGCCGATCTTTGTGAGTTCAAGGCCAGCCGGTACTACAGGATAGTGAGTTCCAGGACAGGCTTGGGCTACAGGGGGAGACCCTGTCTCAAAAAGACCAAAAAAAAAAAAAAATTCTAAAAGGCCATTTTTACTGCTCCTGTGCCAACCAAAGCTAAGTTTTAAAGCTTTCTCTCCCCGTGCATTTAAACTACATAAGTCAGTACACAGGGCTGAAAATATTACATTAGCTAATCCTTGCTCTAAGTTCTAAATATAAAGCAAGAGATGGTGGCATGCCAATGGTTGTGTAAGGAGCCCTGTGCCAGGACCAGAAAGTGGAAAGGAAAAATTGATGCAGGGTGGAGGAAATGATTTTGCTGCAACCACACACCCAAGGGAGGAAAGTTAACCCTTGGGCTCCCCACTGCGGCTATTATTCTAACCAGTCACAAAACCCATGAAGCAAAAGTGGGTGACAATTCTTACAAATAACCACTCAGATGTAGTTAGCTCCTCAGGAAGGTAAGGAACCGAGGAACCCATGTAGAGAGCACCTGCTCTTCTGAGGCAGTATGGGCCTCCCTCAGCTGTCTGGGTGCTGTGGTCCTGAAGGTAAAGGATCTGTGGCTTTGGAAAGCATATACAAGCAGGTGAGAAACGGGTTCCTAGCTCAACAATCTCTGGCTGGGACAGGTTAAGAAGAGTGTATCTCAGCAAGAAAAAAGATCCAGACGTCTGCACTGGTCAAAGTCATGACCGATGGTCAGTGCCTGTCCACTTCATCCTCCTTACCCTCCCCCCTAGACTCCACTTCTCAGTGCCCATCTCTTCCTGGGTTCTCCCTGCTAGGACATTACAAGTTCTGGTGTCCGTCTCTAGGGGGAAACATGCCGGTACAATCCAGGGCTACAGTGAGAAGATGCAGAACACCAAAGGGTCAGCGAGGCTTGCGTAACTCAGCATCATTTATTACTAGAGTTACAGACTTGTAATTCTTGGCAGGAGGAAGTTGGGCTGAGTGATGGTTATAACTGACAGGAGAATTAACATGGGAAATCTTTGATCACAGCAAGATGGAGCTATTTCTGAAGGAGATAAAAATAGACAAATAGAGCTCTTTCTGATGGAGACAAAATACCTACTTTCTAAGCTTGTCAGAATTCCCTCCCACATGCAAATGGTTTTATTAAGTTGGATACATGTAGCTCTCTCTCAGCATTAGGTGTATAGAATATCTTTTACCACCCAATTTCCTAACTTCCTGACTTTTCTCAAGTGACCTGACCTTACCAAATTTCCCTTACTCAAGCTTCTAAAAATCAGGCAGAAGAGCTGTTTTTAGCCAAGTGTACTTCAAAAGCCAATTGCACAATATCCTTTCTGATAAGTTATAGCCCCTGGGGCCTGTGATTCATTCAGACCACATTATAGTCAGTATGCTTTGGGTGGAGCCTCAAGCCCGAGTCTTGCAATAATTCCTAACCTTGGAAACTGAGGAGTTGATTAGAATGCACTTAATTGCAAAAGTTGTATGAATTGTAACTTTGAAAAAAATAAACTCCAGTAAGTTAAAGGAGCAAAAGCTTAGAAGTGACCAACAAGAAGAAAAAAAAACCAAGTAAGTAGAATCAAACACAAAAACAACAAAAGCACATTTCTAGGGGGCAGGAAGCACAAACCTGAGGCAAAGGGACCTCAGAGACCAAAGGTTTCTACTCAAGACCTGAGGCAAAATAGCCTGACTCTGATGGGATCAGTTCCTACCCACAATCATTGGAAACTACCATGGAGCACATGCTTATTATCCCTGCACTCAGGAAACTGAGGAACTCACAAGTTGGAGGTCAGCCTGGGGTCTATAAGGAAGCCCTGCCTCAAAAAAAAAAAAAAAAACAACACAAAAAAAAAAAAACACTTGGTCAATCAACACTGGTCTACTTGGCAAGTACGTAATGTCAACAGTCCAAAGAAGCTGTTATATTGGGTCACCTGAACCTACATACTGGTACTTAAAGCCCCCTAAAGGGATGACAAAAGCAGCCCCAAAAACAAGCCAAAGAATAAGACCTTTCCAAGCCGAATCCAAACCTGTCACCTTGTACTTTCATCAGGGCTTTACAAAACAGCTAAAACTGATCCGAAGTAGGAACAAACATCCTAAAAGTGCAAACCTGCAGTGTTCCCTCCACTACACCAGAAACCAATGCAATAATAGAGGAACCATTATATGTAAAAATAAAGCATCGAAAAAGTATGAGGATATGAAGGGTGCACAGTACATAACTTCCTGATATAAAGGTTCTGCAGCTAATCATGTAAGAAACAAAAGAGTGGGGGGCTGGAAGGATGATTCACTGGTTAAGACCACCACGCTGCTCTTGGAGGGAGGACACAGGTGTCAGTTTCTTTAGCCCTCTGCATGGTGGCTCAACAACTGTCTGAAACTCCAGTCTAGGGGGTGCCAAAGCCCTGTTCGACTTGTGGGGCACTGCACCTTACATACATACAGGCAAATAAAATACTCATACACATAAATAATAAAGTTATAAAAAAGATAATAAAACAAATAAATTAATACAGTAGAAATTATATTAAGTATATATAAAAGATAAAAATATATCAAAAGAAATTACATAAAGTATATAAAAGTTATATAAGATCTAAACATAAGAACAAATTTACATTTAAAATACTCTCATTTTTAAAGTTATAAATTAAGCAATAAAAGAATATTAAAAGCAAGGGGCTGGAGAGAAGAAGCCTAGCGGTTAAGAGTGCCAACCCTCTTACAGAGGAACTGGGTTCGATCCCTAGCCCCACATGGGCCTGCTGGAAACCATCCGTTACTCCCAATTCCAAGGATGAGAACTCCAGTTCCAGGGGAATCCAAGACCCTCCTCTGACCTCTGCAGGCATTGCACGACAGGGTGCACAAACCTAAAAGACAGAAAAAAAATGATAAAAATAAAATAAATTAAAATCAAAAAAAAAAAGAATATAAAGACAAATGAAATATGGGTCCTGTTGTCATAGGAGGCAGCAGGGAAGGAAAGGCTGGCAATTGATCAGGCAAGACTACGACGGTCATAAGGGTTACATACACTTGTTACTTGGGTGTTGAAGCAAAATGGAGGCTATGAAAGACTTTTCTTCTTTGGAACATATATTTCCTGACTATAGGACAGGTTCTCAACTGTTGGTGAACAACATGCAACATGACTCCTGTCCTTTAAGTCTTAAGACTAAAGGGAAGGACAAAAGCCCAGCAGCCCAATGGAAAATTTTTTTTTTTTTTGGTCTCTTTTTGAGACAGGGTCTCCCTGTAGCCCCCGGCTGTCCTGGAATTCGCTCTGTAGACAGGCCTGGCCTTGAACTCACAAGAAAATCCGCCTGCCTCTGTCTCCCAAGTGCTGGATTAAAGGCATGAGCCCCCCATGCCGGCAGGAAATATTTTTTTTTTAAGATATTGTTTTAATTATCTGTATATGGAAGGGGGTGGTTTTGCTCATGGCAAGTGCAGGTGCTTGTGGAGTTCAGAAGAGATCATTAAGCTGGGGCGTGGTGGCACCACGCCTTTAATCCTAGCACTCGGGAAGGCAGAGGCGGGGAATCTTTGAATCTAGCCAGCCTTCTACATAGAATTTCCAGACAGCTGGGGCAAAAAAAAAAAAAAAAAAAGAAAAAAAACAAAAAAAAAAAAAAAGAGTACGTTTAGAGGCCCCTGGGGCTGGAGTTAAAGGTTATGTCAGCCCTCTTGTGTGGTGCGTGGGGACCAAAAAATCCTGTTCCTCTGCAAGAACAGTAGGTGGCTCTTAACCACTGAGCGTCTCTTCCGCCCCAAGAAGTATGTTACTGTAGATGGAGAAGTAACAGGGGAAATGAAACGAACAGAAGAAGAGCAAAGAGTCAAAGAATTGTCTGAGACAAGAGAGTAGGTGCGAGGTTCTGAACGAGGCACATAGGTAAAAGGTAAGAGAGGCGGGGCTCAACATCCAGGAATTCTCTGCAAAGTGCCTGGAGCCTTCAAATCTTATCAGATATGCACCTTAGAAATGATCACCTTGAACAGCCATCTAGGATGAGACAATATTAATCTGTGACCAAGACCAGACTACAGAAAGATCCTTCTATCCTCTGCAGACTGCAGCAGGAGGCCACCAAAGTCAGGCATAGACCTTCCTAACAAAGCAACACCTTTTCCAGCTCATTTTACAGGGCAGAAGTGGTACATGAAGAGAGCCTGGCTTCTAGTTGAGGGGCCCTGCTCCACCTGAGCTCCCTATGTGCCCGGACCCACTTTTCACTGAGCAGCTTTTGGCACCAGTGTTTTTTACTCATACAGCATTTTGTTAGAGGTAAGTGATTTCCGCAGCCTCCACACTGCTAAAGGAAACTGTAAAAGTGCTTCCTCTGTTCAGTAGAAATCGACCCCATCCTTCTGTGTGTTCAACACAAACTTTGGGTTATGTGGACTCTCCCTCCTCCCACCCTGCTCCCATCCAACCCTACTGGCTTTGCCTTCCAAATGTTCCCAGGATCTAAAAGTCTAACTGCCTCTTGCTTTCCACCTGCGTGAAGCTCAGGTATGTCTCACCTGGCATCAAGGTAGCCCCAGGCTACTCTCTTCCTCCGGCCCCATCTGCAGTCCAGCTGCAACACAGAAGGCACAGGATTCTTCCAGAAGGTAATATGAATGGGATATGCCTCTCCACAAAGCCCTGCGTGGTTTCTAATTCTCTTCAGGGACTGAGTCCTCAAATCTATCTACTTTTCCCCTCTCATCTCCTTATCCCCAGTCCCTTCACTTTGGCCCCAGAGCCCCTGCCTGGTCCCACCAGGCCTTGGCATTGTTAGGCCTCTTGGGGCTGTGACGGTGTCTGTCCCTGCCTCCCAGTGACCTCAGAGGACTCAGTCCCTCACTATCCCACTTTAGTTTAAATAACACTTCTTTAGGGAGCCTGCCTAATTACCACGTTAAACTGTGTAAGCCTCTCTTGCTGCTCTCTTTAGTATTTATTTCACATTCTATCTTTTTAAAAAAAAAATTTGTGTGTGTTGTGTGTTGTGTGTGTGTTATACAGAAATGTGTGCCCAAATGTGTTGGATGTTTGTAAAGGGGTGTGTGTGGGGGGGTGTTCCAGCATCAAGTGGCTTCCTTAATCACACTCCAATTATTTACTTTTAAATTTTTATTGTTTTAATTTTATGTATATGGTGTATCGCCTGCCATGTTATGTAAGTGCTCCATGTTGTGCATGCTGAATCAGACAGGGGCGCTGGATCCCATGGAACTGCAGTTACTGACAGTCATTAAGCCGTCATTTGAGTAACTGGGAAATTCAAACCCCAAAACCTGGGTTCCTCTGGACGACAAAGCAGCCAGTACTTCTTAACTTGCTGAACACCTCCAATTTTATTTTTTGAGGACCACGGTTTCTTTACTGAAACTGGGGTTGCTAATTCCAGCCCAGCCTAGGCATGCCAGCACAGCCCCAGAGCGTTTACCCTGCCCATGGCCTCCCATGTGGGCTGACGGTTACAGATGTAAGATGCCAGGGGTTCTGGGATCAAACTCAGGCACCCAATGAGTCTGGAGTAACTTCTGCTGGTCCATCTCCCCAGGCCCCAGCCACTCCATCTTCTATGAACTTTAAGTGCATTGATAACCTGGCTTTCCCCATCAGAATGGATAACTCTCCTTGTCACTAGTACAAAATCACCAGCCCTTACCTCTTCTGTCCATCGCATTATTTTCCATATAGCATTTATCATTAATATTTTGGGTATTTTTTTCCTCCTATGGGTCGCTAGGGATGAAACCTAGGGCTTGTGTGCCTGGCCCAAAAACAAAAGCTCCATCACTGGTAGCTAACTTCCTATGTTGTATGTGTGAGTGCAATAGTGTATGTTGTCTGTCCACATGAGCTTGATTATACCCAGAATGCCTAGGAATGACTGGGAAGGGTAGGTGCTCAAATATTTAGAAAAGGATGGGAAGAAAAGGAAGAAGGGAGAAGAAATGCAGGGAAGAAAAGAAAGAGGGAATAGGAAAAGGAAGATTAGGAAGGAGGAAGGAATAGAGGGAGGCGAGGGAATGGACGGGCGAGGGAGGAGGGAATGAGGGGGAAGTGTTTCGGACAGCGGAGCAGTCCTTTAGTGAAACTTAGGAACTGTTAGGCCCTGTGAGGCGAAAAGGACCAGTGCAGTCCCACGAGGAGATATGCGGGGAGAGGGAAATATTGATCACCACTACCCTCAGCTAGTACCAAAAAAAAATGGGTTACACAAACCCAATGCCTTGGTTTTTTGACCCTAACAGTCCCGGTTCTAATCTGTCAGGCACTGCACAGTTAAGCAATCATTTAAAATCTGTCCACTCCAATGTTGCATTAGTCAAAATCAAAGAACAATCTATTAACTGTGCCAAGACAAGGAGTTGACAAGGCACTGGAGCACATCAAAGGAAACGTGAGTCACTGAAAGTCAGCTGCCACCGTGATGTGTTTATAGGCTGCTTTCTTATAGAGTTTCCTGAACAATAAGTATAAAGGATCGGCCGATTTTAGTCTCTGCAAATTGACTCAGGTGACGCCGCACTGTGAAGGTCATAATTCACACGCATAGTGTAGCACTTGCACAGCAGGTAAACAAAAAGGCTGATGTCTGTGATGAAGCAGGGCTGTCCAGGTACTTGCTTGGCACGTCACCAGGGCTGTCCAGGTCCTTGCTTGGCACGTCACCTATGATTTTCAAGATAGTGGCTTTTGTTAGATGCCGCCTCTACTCTTTTCTTTTGTTTTGTGAGGCAAAGTCTTCATGTTGGCCTCAGACTTGCTGGTAGAGGCTGAGGATGGCGCTTCAACTCATCGTATCTCCTTGTCTCTACCTCCCAAAGTCCCTGATGAATTGCAGGCACAACGTGGCACCCATTGCTGGATAAATTATATAAAATTGTCTTAATACAGAGAGTGATTTTTATTGCCCCCAAAGTAACAACATACATTTGACCCCATTTGAAACTTTCATTCTGTTTTTTTTTTTTTGGTCTTTTTCGAGAACAAAGGGTCTCTCCTGTAGCCCCAGCGGCGTCCTGGAACTCAACTCTGTTAGCCGGCTACCAGGTGGCTTGAATGAACTCACAAAGAATCTGGCCTGGCCTTCTGCCTCCCAAGTGGTAGGGATGAAAGGCATGAAACACACACCCACCCCCCAGGCAGAACCTTTCATTTCATTTTAAAAGAAGGGTACCTAGATGCTTCTGGCCAAAGTCAGCAGAACACCCATGGCCTCCCTGACCCCACTCAGTCCTTTCATGCTACCACTCTAGCTGGCCTTTTGTTGAAGGCTTTCTACAAATTGTTTCCTCATCGAGTTTTGCCTCTTCTTATCTTTAGGTAGAGCAGGAAATCCAATGGAGCAGAAAGAAGAGAAACTACCTAGAAACTTCTATTCTGTTATTGTAACACTAGACAGACCACCAATAAAGGCAATTGATAATCAGTTCCAATTCTTGTTTGGAGGAGGGGAATATGTATGTATTATATTCATAATCGTTAATATACATTTGCATAGATGGCCTCTAGCTCTAGGAAGGTTAAACAAAACGGGACTGGAAATTGCTGGGACTATCTGAACGAAGAAACGGATGCTGGGTAACCAGGGATCAGAAGAAAACAGAAAGCAAAGCCACTGACTATGGGCCGCAGTGTGTCTTTTGAGTTTATTGGGTTATATGTATTTGGCATGCATTGGGTTGTTCAAAAAAATTAAGCCAAGTGAAGCAAGCCACCACCTATCTCCTAGCACCAATATGCAGCAGCTACCACCTATATCCCTAGCACTATCAGGCAACTCAAGGGTGCCGAGGCAGAAGGATTTGAGAAGTTTGAAACAATTAAAATCCTGTTTCATATAAACAAATAAATGGCTAAAAAACTGAAGGTTGGAAACTGTTGTCGTTGGAGTCCTTCATCAAGAAATAATAAGGGCCAGTTTCCCATCTGGACTGACAGGATCGGCAACTGAAGAGCTTGTTAGCCGGACGTGAGCTCTCGAGCTCTCGGAAGGCAGGGAGCCCTTTAATTCTACTGTCAATCTTTGTCCTTATGTTGCTGCCTCACAAAACCCTCTACATGAGAAGTTCAGGTTTCAGCAATCAAGGTGCCAGCCAGACTGTGGTCACGTGAAGGTTCACCCAGGGAGGACCCAATTGCAAGCTCACTTTCTAAGCTGTTGTCAGGATTCAGTTCCTCATGGACAGCTGGGGGGAGGACACTCCAGCTCTTAGCCACGTTGTCTCTTCCATACGGCAGATCCAACATGGCAGCTGGCGGCCCTCAAGGGAACAGGAAAACGCTAGGCCTGGAGAAGGGAGGAGCAGCCGGTGGTGGGGCCTGTCGGTGTACCCGTAAGTCGTCATGAGGGTAGGGCTTACCAATAAGGAAAGGCAGTTCAGGAGAAACTCGGAATGTAAGGGTGTCCTCGGCGCGGTTAAACGTTTTCGCGCGGGCGTAAAACAAGTAGGTACCAAGCCGAGCATGTCCAGAGGCACCGTCGTGCACTGGTAAGCGTTTACACATGTGCGCCATGACCCTGAGCTAAGCGGGTGTCCAAAACGTGGGGACGAGTACGGGGCGGCTCCGGATGGACCCTTTTTTAAAATCGCCAAGGCAACCAGAAGGAGAGAGGGGAGAGGAAGAAGAGGCGACGGGACGGGAGAGGGGAAGGAAAGGAAGAGAGAAGAAAGAAAAAAAAAAAAAAAAAAGGGGGGGGAAAAAGAAAGGAGAAAGGGCCGGGGCGGAGGGAGAGGAGAGGGAAAGGGAAAAAAAAGGGAGAGAGCAAGAAAAAGGGGGGGGGGGGGAGCGGGACAGGGGGACACGGGGGGAAAAAGCGGGAGACAGAGGAGGGGGCAGGAGGGGGCGGGCAGAGAGGGGGGAGAGGGGAAAGGCGCGGCAGCGCGAGAGGGACAACCGGGAAAAAAAGCCCGGGCCGGGGCCAACAGGACCAAAGCCAGGCGAGCGAGCGGGAGAGAGGGCCCGAGCGAGAACGGAGAAAAGGGGGCCCCGGGCCAGGGCGCACACAAAGCCCGGGAAGAGGGGGGAGGGCCGAAGGAAAACAAAGAGAGGGGGAGGGGGGGAACAGGCGGGGGAAGCCGAGGCGAGGGACGAAGAGCAACAGCCGCCGAGGAGCGGAAAGCGAGCCCGGGGGAAGGAGGGCCGGCCAGCGAGACGGGGAGAGGACCGGGGCGGGGGGGGGGGGGGGGGCGAACAGGACGACGGGCGGAAAGAGAAGACCAAAACCAAACAAAGAGGAGAGGGGGGGGGGGGCAACCAGAGGGCAACCGCACGGGGGAGCGAGGAGAAGGGGGCACAGGAGATAACGGGGGACGGCGAGGGGCCCATAGGCCCAACGCGAGGGCAGTGGGGAGAATCTCGGCGAACGGGCAGAATAAAGCCGCATTTCAGCGCAAAGAATGAGATCTCTCTCATCTACAAATGCTTTCAAATTATGACATCCATTTGGAAATTTTTCCTCCTTCCCCATTTACCTTCGAAGTCTACGACAGTGTTGAAACTACCGCTTCATGAAGCCTCCCCCAACCGCAAATGACTTTTCGAGGATGTTCCTAGGACCCCAATTTTGACAATGAGTTATGACGAAGAAAAATGCGCAGCTTTATAAGATTTCTACTACCCGTTGAGTTGCTTAATTATTTACACAGATGTGGGGTGTTTTTGAGACGAACGTGGTAGTTGGGCTTCTATTCTTTATACTAAATACTAAAGAGAATTAAAAATCAAATTTTGCCTTTTGAGGTCCGAGGGACCAAAATCATTGAAGTAAACATGTGAAAAATAAATGGTATTGACATAAATTTCATGACATATCTTCCGAGAATAATTATGTCACCTTTGGTTGCGTTTTCCTTAAACCTCAGAGCAGATATTTGGCTTTACCTGGGCATGATCAACACAATTGCCATTTATGAAAGAAACTAATTATATCTTTGGTATGAGTTTAAGCACCTGCACGCAAGAGTGATTTATAGCTTTTGTGCCTGCTGAAAAACAGTCTAACCTGTTCGCAGATGATAAACATGGCAAACAGCTGAGTTTAGCATCTTAGGCATGACAACAACTTGGCACATTCCTTCGTCGGAAGGGCAGGACAATATATATAATATTTTCCCTGATTAAAAAACAGTTTAACAAAGGATAGACAGCAAGAGAGCCACAACTCCGGCTAGTTTGAATACTGAACTCCTGGCGTTGTGTGCTGATTATTGCAATCGATTACCTCCAATTCGTGCCATTGACACTGATTCTTTTTTGGCTGAACCAGAAGAGGTTACTTCATATTTTATAAAGGATCATATATAGATATATAGGGATATAGAGATTATATAGAATTGGCCTACATAATTCAGGAAAATAGAAATTAACGAGATAACATCTATGCGCAGATTTTTCCTATGCTAAAGTTTCTTTCTCACATAGGATACTTAATTTTCTGTTTGTAAATAAGCGAAGGTTGAAGTCCTGTTCCGTGTATGGTTGCCTACTGACCTTGTGAGAAGCGATGACATGAACTAGAATCCAGTTCAATATCAAAGCTCATTTTATGTTTAAGACAATTCATTTAGATGTTCTTGGCAAAACACAAAACAAGGGAGGAAGCAGTTGAATTTTTTCTCATGGATTCAGATGTTCAAGTGCAGGGAGGGCAAAGCTGAGACTGATAGAAAGGAGGGAGAGGGAAGAGGGAGGGAACAGGAGGAGAGGCATGTTTAATGAGAGGCAAGAACAGGAGAGAAGAGACAGAGCGTGATACATACAAGCCTGTGTCATAGTCACACCCCATAACAGCCTTAACCTAAACAAATCCTGTCTTCCACAGTTCTATCCTTTGCAAGTAAACTGTTCATATTTTTATCCCAACAGTGGATATATAATCCCAACAGATTGTATATTAGGACATAACAGTTACTATATAATCATCTCTTGAAATTACTTCATGGAAAAACCAAGGTATGAGTAAATAATATATAATAAATCTCAACTCCATCATGTTGAAAAGATTAATCATCCCACAGATATATGTAGGATACATAAGTAAACTACATGCTCACACCTATGGATATAAATATAAATATACGAGGAATCTAGATATTATATATATATTATATTATATATATAATAATATACGTAGAATAGATAATAATAGTAGTATATCGAATATTATATTATATCATATCATATTATATAATCTCTATATATATATGTTGCAGGTAGTATTCTATGCAGTACTGGTTAGGGTTTAGGATAGGTAGCTTCAAAGAAAGATCAGATGGAGAAGTTGGTCCCTACTTTTGTCTGACTGTTGAGAGGTAAACGGATCCTGAAAGCTCTAATCTCTTAGTAGATTAACCCATTTATGTGTTCAGAGTTGAGCAGGCTATAAGAAAGTGGGAATTAGTTGGGTGAAGCAGGTAATTGTCCGTGTTCTCAAAGATGTACCATTCCTGTTTCCGTCCTCTCACACTCTGTACTTTCAACGGCCATGCAGAGAGAAACTTGATCCTATAAATGCTTTCTTCCATGATTTTTTTCCTCATTGCTGACCAGAAACAATGGAACCAAGTGACAAGGTACTGAAGCCATCTTCCAAAAATATGTTTTGAACTTTCCTCAATTGACCTTTTCTCTCACGTAATTGTCACAACTGTAAAGCTGTCTAGCACAGTAAGGAGTACAGATTGCTTAACCATTCAAATTCTTTTTTTTTTTTTTTTTTTTGGTCTTTGTAAGACAGGGTCTCCCTGTAAGGCCCCAACTGTCCTGGAACTCACTCTGTAGACCAGTGCTGGCTCACTATTTAGGCCTGGCTTGAACTCACAGAGTCTCACCTGCCTCCTCTGGCCTCCCAGGTGTATAGGATTAAAGGCACGCGCCAACATGTCTGGCTACCACTCAAATTCTTAGAGAAACATTTTTTTTTTTTTTTTCCTAATGGTTGGTTGCTAGAACAACATGCACTAGCTGGCAACAAGTGCCTTTCCTTTCTATAGTATGTATTGCATTCAATCTTAGAGTGATAGCATGTTTAGTCTGGTAAATAATTTGCAAATTATTTCCTAGACTGTTTATAACTTTTGCATTCCTAAGAGAAAAGCATGAAAGTAAACTACTTTCTCTTGTCTTTATATGAAGTTCGTGCTGTCACCTGCTTGTTATTATTTATGATTGACAAGTAAAAATCATAAATCTTTATGCCACATGCTGATTGGGGCCGTTTGAGTGAATTTATCTTTTGGAAGGGAATTTGGAATATAAATGGAAGGATGATAGACATGATAGATGAAGATGATAGATGGATAGATAGATATAGATAGATATAGATAGATAGATGGATAGATAATAAATATATATAGAGTAGATGTATTCAGCTAATTATTTTAATCTATATGTATAAAACCTGTGACATGACATTTTAATGTATTACCACAGACTTTTTATGTGACTTTGTTGTCTCTTTAGAGTGGCTTTAATATGCAGATATTCTACATATTTACTTTCCCATTGTTGGGTTGTTTTAAATGTTTTCTCCAAGTCGGTACATGGCGTGGTCCGTGTGTGGGATATCGTTCAACGACGTTCATTAGTATTTCCTTGAAAATTTGTTTAATTTCCTGTTGTATTTTACAGGTTAACTGTGAAATTTTGCAAGATTTTCATGATGGTACTGCGCAATTCTGAAAACAAATTGTAGAAACTTTCTATAGAAATTTGTTCTCTGGTTTATTTGTTAAAAATATTCTCTGTTAAAAATTTTCTTGTTGACCAAAGTAGTAAAAGGTCCTTTATCGTAACAAATTTTCTTACTGTGAAACACTTTGATATTCATGTCTGAAGACCCAGGTAGCAAAACTGAGCTTGGTTCAGAAGTAAGGACTGAGAACTAGTGTGTCATTTTCATTTTAGACAACTAAGAAATGTTTTTTGGTCGTCTGTGAGACAAGACTCCCTTTAGTCCCAGGTGTCCTGGTGCGCAACTGTGTAGATGTTAACAGACAGGTCATATATTACCATGTTTGGCATGCTTTTACCTCTTTAATTTTCTTAAGTATTTAATAGAAGAACTTCTTAAATGTTGAATTTGTCACCATTTTAAGTTATAGTAGCCATTGAAACTCATAGAAGCATAGTTACAGAGTCATATTATAGGGAACTAAATAGCTATCTAGGGATCAAAAGTTTATTATGCCTCTAACCTTTTATCCTTCTCTTAAATCATGATATTCCATAAACATAGGGATATTCTAGAAAACAACAAAACAGTAAAAGCCAATACAGCTCTCTGGCTTCAAATAAACATGAAGCTTAGCTCTGCATCCAAGTGTGTGTATTGCCCATAACATGTGATTTTCCCAAATATATGCCCACACAAACTGGATACTCTATAATTTAGTTCATTTATGGCAGCTGGCAGCCCCCCCCCCACCCCCCCACCCCCCGTCTTATAAGAGTACTCCACAGACTGACATCTCACAAAGCTGTCCCACATCATATATCGAGTGTGACCTTAGACCTCTCATATTTTGATGATCTACTGTAATTTGAAGGTTACAATAACTTCACATACATGTGTAAAATGGTTCAAAACATCCATGGAATGCAATATTATTATCAATATCAGTTTATTATGAGGAATATTATAAATCACACATGGATATTTTGATGATCTACTGTAATTTGAAGGCTACAATAACTTCACATACATGTGTAAAATAGTTCAAAACATCCATGGAATGCAATATGAATTATCAATTATAATTTGTTATGGAGGAATACTTAAAATCACACATGGCTATAGGCCGATATAATAGAGTATTTAGGGGTCCGGAGGGATGATACGTTGATTTAGAAGGACAGTAGCCTCTTGCAGATGACCAAGGTTTGGTTTCCAGCACCCAGATGACAGCGGAAATTGCTGGATAACGACTCCAGTTCCGTCTTGGGTATCGTAGACACCGTCTCTGTCTACCTCCATACATATTTCAACTTACACACAAGCAGGAGAAGTATAGGCATAAATATTACAAATAAAAGTATTTTTGAATATTTTAAAATAGCAGATAGGGCAAAGACATTAAGAGCAGAAGATTCTTGCCCATGGCAGTCTGTCCCCAATAATCGTGTTATTATTCTTCTTCCCATGGAAACTGAGCTTGGCCGATGAATTAAGGACTTTATGCAAGTTTTTATGTTTTTATGGTTTTTGGGATCTTTGAAGGAATTTCCTTTATGGTGAATGAAGATCTTGAGGCCTCAGGAATACAATGTAGTCACAGCTTGGTTTGTTCTAGTCAACTACCACCATTCTAAAATAAACCAGAGACATAAAGAGTGAACTGATTAGGAACAAGACATCGTTTTAAAAGATTCCCACAATTCTGGTAGTAAAGGATTTCTATGTAAGATATCCCTACCGAGTCTAACACTAGAACATTTTAAAATGTCTCATAATATTTTTGTTTTTGTTTTGACTTTGAATCAGGAATATTATTACAGATGGGACATTTAGTTACTATTATTTCCCGCTAAGGATAAGACTCCCTTTTCTGTTAATGATGGGACTCAAGGAAAAAGAGACAAATTAGTTCCCGTCAAGTAATCAAACAGAATTGTTAGAGTTGTTGAAGGTGTTCCTTAAATATTTATTAAAAGAAATGTTTATATAAATGAAACTAATATTATCAAAATATATTTGTGGCATATTGTACTTTATTTTGAGTAAACTCATTATTATAAAAATATAATTGCGATGTCTAAAAATTATGAGTCATACTTTTTATTTCTAATACAAAACTCTGGGGTGTAAGGATGTCTTAAAATGTTTATAATTTTTGAAATTTAACGATTATTAGAGGGATTAAATTCTTTCATATAGTCCAAGTGAAAAACTTCATGATAAACTAAAGACTAACTTCAAAGTGTTTTCAATGGAAGGCATTAGCTAATTAAACGAAAAGTTATATCGATACAATTAAGACAATACCATTATTTTCTTTGAAAAGTTTTGAATTTAAAATATTAAAGCTTGATTTATTAAGAGTGTTAATATTGTAATCGAGATATCAACATTTCGAATGCGCATTTATGACCTAGCGTGTACTATTTAGAATTGGAATGAAGCAACAAGATTCTAGGGTACTTATACAATGATATTTCACACTGTTAAATTGAACTGAAATGGAATAAAATAATTTGAAATGTCCCACTAAATGAAACAAGATTTTTAGCATTCAAAGGTGACTTTAGTTGTGATTAAGCTGACCCATATCTCTTTCCCACACCCATTCACTCAACACTCACTATACCTTATTTTCCAGGATCCTTCTCTTCTGAAATTCTGTCCTATTAAAATTTTTAATTGAGGTGCAAGATCATAAGTTTCCAAATATCTTTCTCATATGCACACCTGACTTCAATTAATCCTTAATAATCTCTCCTCATTTCCCACGACTGATACACTATTCTCTTCTCTACTTTAAATTTTACCTGCTCTGCTACATCCTTTTTGCATAACACACTCTAACTATAACTACAAACTACAATTTGTGTGTGCCTCCCAGATCACTCAACAATCAAGGAATGCCTGACAGATAAGCCCAAGTATGTCAAGTTGATAACCAATGTCAAGCATAGCAGAGGGATAAAGAATGATTTTCAAGGTAGGAATGGGGGTGGGTTTGATCAAATACATTTATGCCGCAGGTAAAGTGAAATCTTAAGCAATAATAACTTATACATATATATGCATAGATCTAGGAAACGACCATTTAAGAAAATGAAGTGTTATTTCTTTTTGGAGACGAGCCATCACTTAGTGGAATAAGTATCAGAGAGATTTATTTTATCTTACACCTTCCTATAAATCATTGGCATGGGAGCAGTGAGAGACAGCAAAACAAATGTTGCTCTGCTGAATGCAAAAGCCACAGCATCTGTGTCACAAGACAGACTACATAAATCTCTTCATCCTAGTAATCTCTCTTGATGCAGAAAGGTTGCATTCAGGCTCCTGATGAGAAAAGACATCAATGCTTTCATGGAGAGCTGGACCCCTCATATTTAAAAACTGACCTAACAGATGACTTCTAACTCACTGACAGCAATAGTGGCATGAATCTTTATGAGAGTAAAAATTAGCCTATGACTTGGGAGGTCATAAGCATTAGGAAGGAACCTATTGTTGTTATTTTGCAAAATGATCTTTTTTGTCAAGCTACTTTCTAAATATTTACGGTCACATCCCAATAGTAGTTCTGCTCTGATCCTTGCTCAAAAATGTTCATTATTCTATGGGGGGTGAGTAATGTAGCTACTCAAAACTGTTCAAATTGCTGAGAATAGAAACTATAACAACTGTGAATTCTCACCTCCTTCAAGTCTCAGGAACATGATGGAAAAGGGTCAGAGAGAGTATAAGTACTGAAAATGGGGTGAGTTCTGTAAGCTTTTAGACATGACAGGGATGCTTCACATCACAACAATAACTCATAACAGCTGTAAATGTTCAAGAAGGTTTAAAATTTTAGCATCCAGTGGTGTGGTGTTTCACATGCCCTAGTATTGACAGTTGATGCATTAGTCTTCTTTATTGGAGGGGGAGGGTTGCTGTTGTTAAGTTGCCCATGCCTTGTGGATGAGCCCACATGCAAGGCATATGAACAATAATAAATAGTCTTGACATGCTATTAAAAAATAAGTTGGAATGAAGATGAGAAATGTACTGGGGTGCCATGGAGAGAAAAAAAAAAAAAAAAAAAAAAAAAAAAAAAAAAAAAGATGGATGAAATAAACTATAAAGGGTCTTAAGGAACCTAGAGTTTATCCTATCCTTGGGGAATTAGGGAACCAGCCTCAGCGTTTTAGCTTACTTTCTATTGCTTTGATAAAATACCATGACTTGAGGATAAATAAAATACCAGCAACTTGAGGATAAAGGGATTTATTTCAGCTTACGACTATTGGGTCACAATCCATTACTGAGGGAAGTCAGGGCAGGAACCTGGAAGCAGGAACTGAAGCACTGCCCACGGAGAACTGCTTACTGATTTGCTCCTCTGGCCTATGTATGGCCTGCTTTCTTGCACAACCCAGGACCACCTGCCCAGCAGTAGCACCACCCACAGTGGGCTGGGCCCGGCACATCACTTAACAATCAAGAAAATGCCTCACAGATAAGCCCATAGGCCAGTCCCATACAGGAAATTCCCAATGATGGTTCTTTCTTCCCAGGTATGTCACACTAATAACTGAAGCCAACCATGACATCCAGCTAGCCTTCAATGCCAAAAGCACTAAAGGGTTAGAGCTCTAAGTACTAAAGCTAACCTATCCTTGGCAGAGCTCGGGATGTATACACTCAGATCTTGAGGGGTTGACAGAGTGGGTAGTGAGTGGCACATAGTTTTCTGATTCTAGAATCATCTTCTAGATATAAGCTCCAAGTACACAGGAAACCTTTCATTGCATAAGTTACATACACACAATTTTAGGCATGAATAAGTTCAGGCCTGAAGTGTTATTCAATACAGTAGCCATGGGGCTATTTAAATGTAATTAGCCAAGACACAGTTAAAAGCCAGTCTCTTGGTGGCACTGGCATATTTGAAGGGCTTAAGAGCAATGTGTGACTAGTGGCTACACACACATATCCAGTATTGCAGAAATCTTATTGGACGGTGCTGGTTCAGGAAGTGGTACGGAGGGTTGGAGCCAACACTCCTAGGCATTTTGATTTTAGTCTATTAAAGCCTCTTGAGCTGTCATTCAATCCAACACATACACTTCTACACTGACAAGGGAAAAATGTACAGAGTATAAAGCTAGATAATTGTCGATTCCTCATAATATATATTTAAGCTACAAGGATCTATCATACTAATTTTATAAGGAAAAGGAGGTTTCTCAAGTCATAAAGAATTCTAGAATCATCCTTATTCTCCAAAGTCATCCTTAAATCCTAAAAGTAGCCAGCCACAGGACTTGAGAGAAGAAAAATATATCCCAGATTAAAATTCTAAAAGGCTAAGCCGGGCGTGGTGGCGCATGCCTTTAATCCTAGCACTTGGGAGGCAGAGGCAGGCCGATCTTTGTGAGTTCAAGGCCAGCCTGGTCTACAGAGTGAGTTCCAGGACAGCTGGGGCTACAGGGAGACCCTGTCTCAAAAAGACCAAAAAAAAAAAAAATTCTAAAAGGCCATTTTTACTGCTCCTGTGCCAACAAAGCTAAGCTTTTAAAGCTTTCTCTCCTGTGCATTTAAACTACATAAGTCAGTACACAGGGCTGAAAATATTACATTAGCTAATCCTTGCTCTAAGTTCTAAATATAAAAGGCAAGAGATGGTGGCATGCCAAGTTGGTAAGGAGCCCTGTGCCAAGGACAGAAGTGGAAATTGATGCAAGGAGGAAATGAATTTTGCTGCAACACACACCCAAGAGGAAAGTTTAACCCTTGGGCTCCCCACTGCGGCTATTATTCTAACCAGTCACAAAACCCATGAAGCAAAAGTGGGTGACAATTCTTACAAATAACCACTCAGATGTAGTTAGCTCCTCAGGAAGGTAAGGAACCGAGGATCCCATGTAGAGAGCACCTGCTCTCCTGAGGCAGTATGGGCCTCCCTCAGCTGTCTGGGTGCTGTGGTCCTGAAGGTAAAGGATCTGTGGCTTTGGAAAGCATATACAAGCAGGTGAGAAACGGGTTCCTAGCTCAACAATCTCTGGCTGGGACAGGTTAAGAAGAGTGTATCTCAGCAAGAAAAAAGATCCAGACGTCTGCACTGGTCAAAGTCATGACCGATGGTCAGTGCCTGTCCACTTCATCCTCCTTACCCTCCCCCCTAGACTCCACTTCTCAGTGCCCATCTCTTCCTGGGTTCTCCCTGCTAGGACATTACAAGTTCTGGTCCCGGTCTCTAGGGGGAAACATGCCGGTACAATCCAGGGCTACAGTGAGAAGATGCAGAACACCAAAGGGTCAGCGAGGCTTGCGTAACTCAGCATCATTTATTACTAGAGTTACAGACTTGTAATTCTTGGCAGGAGGAAGTTGGGCTGAGTGATGGTTATAACTGACAGGAGAATTAACATGGGAAATCTTTGATCACAGCAAGATGGAGCTATTTCTGAAGGAGATAAAAATAGACAAATAGAGCTATTTCTGATGGAGACAAAATACCTACTTTCTAAGCTATGTCAGAATTCCCTCCCACATGCAAATGGTTTTATTAAGTTGGATAACATGTAGCTCTCTCTCAGCATTAGGTGTATAGAATATCTTATTACCACCCAATTCCCTAACTTCCTGACTTTTCTCAAGTGACCTGACCTTACCAAATTTCCCTTACTCAAGCTTCTAAAAATCAGGCAGAAGAGCTGTTTTTAGCCAAGTGTACTTCAAAAGCCAATTGCACAATATCCTTTCTGATAAGTTATAGCCCCTGGGGCCTGTGATTCATTCAGACCACATATATAGTCAGTATGCTTTGGGTGGAGCCTCAAGCCCGAGTCTTGCAATAATTCCTAACCTTGGAAACTGAGGAGTTGATTAGAATGCACTTAATTTGCAAAGATATGAATTGTAACTTTGAAAATAAATAAACTCCAGTAAGTTAAAGGGCAAGCTTAGCAGTGACCAACGAAGAAAAAAACCAGTAAGAATCAAACAAAAACAAAAAGCACATTCCTAGGGAAGGAAGCACAGCCTGAGGCAAAGGACCTCAGAGACACAAGGGTTCTACTCCAGCCCTGAGGCAAATAAGCCTGACTCTGGAGTCAGTTCCTACCACAATCATTGGAAACTAACATGGAGCACATGCTTATTATCCCTGCACTCAGGAAACTGAGGATCACAAGTTGGAGGTCAGCCTGGGGTGCATAAGGAAGCCCTGCCTCAAAAAAAAAAAAACAACAACAAAAAAAAAAACATGGTCATCAACACTGGTCTACTTGGCAAGTACGTAATGTCAACAGTCCAAAGAAGCTGTTATATTGGGTCACCTGAACCTACATACTGGTACTTAAAAGCCTCCCTAAAGGGATGACAAAAGCAGCCCCAAAACCAAGCCAAAGAATAAGACCTTTCCAAGCCGAATCCAAACCTGTCACCTTGTACTTTCATCAGGGCTTTACAAAACAGCTAAAACTGATCCGAAGTAGGAACAAACATCCTAAAAGTGCAAACCTGCAGTGTTCCCTCCACTACACCAGAAACCAATGCAATAATAGAGGACCATTATATGTAAAATAAGCATCGAAAGATATGAGGATATGAAGGGTGCACAGTACATAAATCCTAAGTATATAAAGTGTCTGCAGCTAATCATGTAAGAACAAATGAGTGGGGGCTGGAGAGATGATTCACTGGTTAAGACCACCAGCTGCTCTTGGAGAGGACACAGGTTCAGTTCTTAGCACCTGCATGGTGGCTAACAACTGTCTGCAACTCTAGTTCTAGGTGATCCAAAGCCCTGTTCTGACTTTTGGGGCACTGCACTCTTACATACATACAGGCAAAATACTCATACACATAAAATAATAAAGTTATAAAAAGATAAAACAATAAAGCATAAACTACAAGCAGCATAAATTATATAAGTATATATAAAGATAAATATATAAAAGAAATTACATAAAGTATATAAAAGTATATAAAGAATCTAAACATAAGAACAAAATTATACATTTAAAGTACCTGCATTTATAAGCTTATAAAGTAGCCACATAAAAGAATATAAAGACAAGGGGCTGGAGAGAGAGCCTAGCGGTTAAGAGTGCCAACCGCTCTTACAGAGGACCTGGGTTCGATCCCTAGCACCCACATGGCGGCTGAGAACCATCCGTTACTCCAATTCCAGGAGAACTCCAGTTCCAGGGGAATCCAAGACCCTCTTCTGACCTCTGAGGCATTGCACGACATGGGTGCACAAACCTAGATGCAGACAGTACATTCATACACAT
This sequence comes from Rhizomys pruinosus, assembly GCA_009823505.1. Lineage (NCBI taxonomy): Eukaryota > Metazoa > Chordata > Mammalia > Rodentia > Spalacidae > Rhizomys > Rhizomys pruinosus. Next base: position 2,779,069 of record VZQC01007422.1, on the reverse strand, counting down.
ATAAAAATAAATAAAATTAAAAAAAAGAATATAAAGACAAATGAAATATGGGTCCTGTTGTCATAGGAGGCAGCAGGGAAGGAAAGGCTGGCAATTGATCAGGCAAGACTACGACGGTCATAAGGGTTACATACACTTGTTACTTGGGTGTTGAAGCAACTGGAGGCTATGAAAGACTTTTCTTCTATGGAACATATATTTCCTGACTATAGGACAGGTTCTCAACTGTTGGTGAACAACATGCAACATGACTCCTGTCCTTATAAGTCTTAAGACTAAAGGGAGACAAGAGCCCAGCCCAAGGAAATTTTTTTTTTTTTGTCTTTTTGAGACAGGGTCTCCCTGTAGCCCCCTGCTGTCCTGGAATTCGCTCTGTAGACCAGGCTGGCCTTGAACTCACAAAGATCCGCCTGCCTCTGTCTCCCAAGTGCTAGGATTAAAGGCATGAGCCACCATGCCCGGCAGGAAATATTTTTTAAGATATTGTTTTAATTATCTGTATATGAAAGGGGGTGGTATTTGCTCATGGAAGTGCAGGTGCTTGTGGAGTTCAGAAGAGATCATTAAGCTGGGCGTGGTGGCACACGCCTTTAATCCTAGCACTCGGGAGGCAGAGGCAGGTGGATCTTTGAGTTCAAGGCCAGCCTGGTCTACAGAGTGAGTTCCAGGACAGCTGGGGCTACAGGGAGACCCTATCTTGAAAAGACAAAAAAAAAAAAAAAGAGTACGTTAGAGCCCCTGGAGCTGGAGTTACAGGTTATTGTCAGCCCTCTAGTGTGGATGCTGGGGACCAAACTCATGTCCTCTGCAAGAACAGTAGGTGCTCTTAACCACTGAGCCGTCTCTCCAGCCCCAAGAAGTATGTATACTGTGATGGAGAAGTAACAGGGAAATGAAGACACAGAGAAGAGCAAAGAGTCAAAGAATTGTCCTGAGACAAGAGAGTCAGGTGCTGAGGTCTGAACGAGGCACATAGGTAAAAGGTAAGAGAGGCGGGGCTCAACATCCAGGAATTCTCTGCAAAGTGCCTGGAGCCTTCAAATCTTATCAGATATGCACCTTAGAAATGATCACCTTGAACAGCCATCTAGGATGAGACAATATTAATCTGTGACCAAGACCAGACTACAGAAAGATCCTTCTATCCTCTGCAGACTGCAGCAGGAGGCCACCAAAGTCAGGCATAGACCTTCCTAACAAAGCAACACCTTTTCCAGCTCATTTCACAGGGCAGAAGTGGTACATGAAGAGAGCCTGGCTTCTAGTTGAGGGGCCCTGCTCCACCTGAGCTCCCTATGTGCCCGGACCCACTTTTCACTGAGCCAGCTTTTGGCACCAGTGTTTTTTACTCATACAGCATTTTGTTAGAGGTAAGTGATTTCCGCAGCCTCCACACTGCTAAAGGAAACTGTAAAAGTGCTTCCTCTGTTCAGTAGAAATCGACCCCATCCTTCTGTGTGTTCAACACAAACTTTGGGTTATGTGGACTCTCCCTCCTCCCACCCTGCTCCCATCCAACCCTACTGGCTTTGCCTTCCAAATGTTCCCAGGATCTAAAAGTCTAACTGCCTCTTGCTTTCCACCTGCGTGAAGCTCAGGTATGTCTCACCTGGCATCAAGGTAGCCCCAGGCTACTCTCTTCCTCCGGCCCCATCTGCAGTCCAGCTGCAACACAGAAGGCACAGGATTCTTCCAGAAGGTAATATGAATGGGATATGCCTCTCCACAAAGCCCTGCCGTGGTTCTATTTCTCTCAGACTGAGCCTCAAATCTATCTACTTTTCCCCTCTCATCTCCTTCATCCCCAGTCCCTTTACTTTGGCCCCAGAGCCCCTGCCTGGTCCCACCAGCCTCTGGCATGTTAGCCTCTTGGGGCTGTGAGGTGTCTGTCCCTGCCTCCCAGTGACCTCAGAGGACTCAGTCCCTCACTATCCCACTTTAGTTTAAATAACACTTCTTTAGGGAGCCTGCCTAATTACCACGTTAAACTGTGTAAGCCTCTCTTGCTGCTCTCTTTAGTATTTATTTCACAATTCTATCTTTAAAAAAAAAATTTGTGTGTGTGTGTGTTGTGTGTGTGTATACAGAAATGTGTGCCCAAATGTGTGGATGTGTGTAGAGGTGTGTGTGTGGGGGGTGTCCAGCATCAAGTGGCTTCCTTAATCACACTCCAATTTATTTACTTTTAAATATTTTATTATTTTAATTTTATGTATATGAGTGTATCACCTGCATGTTATGTAAGTGCTCCATGTTGTGCATTGCCTGAAGTCAGACAGGGCGCTGGATCCCATGGAACTGCAGTTTACTGACAGTCATTAGCCGTCATTTGAGTACTGGGAAATCAAACCCCAAACCTGGGTCCTCTGGAAGAGCAGCCAGTACTCTTAACTGCTGAACACCTCCAATTTATTTTTTGAGACCAGGTTTCTTACTGAACCTGGGGCTTGCTAATTCAGCCAGCCTAGGCAGCCAGCAAGCCCCAAGGAGCGTCCTGCCCCTGGCTCCCCAGTGCTGAGGTTACAGATGTAAGATGCCAGGGGTTCTGGGATCAAACTCAGGACTCCATGAGTCTGGCTAACTTCTGCTGGTCCATCTCCCCAGCCCCAGCCCTTCCCATCTTCTATTAGACTTTAAGTGCATTGATAACCTGGCTTTCCCCATCAGAATGGATAACTCTCCTTGTCACTAGTACAAAATCACCAGCCCTTACCTCTTCTGTCCATCGCATTATTTTCCATATAGCATTTATCATTAATATTTTGGGTATTTTTTCCTCCTATGGTGCTAGGGATTGAACCTAGGGCCTGTGTGTGCTGGCCAAAAGCTCCATCACTGAGCTAACTTCCTATGTCTGTATGTGTGAGTGCAATAGTGTATGTTGTCTGTCCACATGAGCTTGATTATACCCAGAATGCCTAGGAATGACTGGGAAGGGTAGGTGCTCAAATATTTAGAAAAGGATGGGAAGAAAAGGAGAAAGGGCAGAAAGGAGGGAAAGGAAAAGGGAATAGGAAGGAAGGAAGGGAGGGAGGAAGGGAGGGAGGGAGGGAGGGAGGGGAATGGGAAGGGAGGGAAGGAGGAAGTAAGGGAAAGCCTGTAAAGAGGGGAGAAAAGGAGAGGAAGAGAGGGAGGAATAATCCTACTCCATAGTATCAGGGTCGTGGATGAGCAGCCCTAAATAAAAATGAAATACAAACCATCAAGTGGTTCTTCTACCTAAAGCAAGGGATTCTGTCAGGCACTGCACAGTTAAGCAATCATTTAAAATCTGTCCACTCCAATGTTGCATTAGTCAAAATCAAAGAACAATCTATTAACTGTGCCAAGACAAGGAGTTGACAAGGCACTGGAGCACATCAAAGGAAACGTGAGTCACTGAAAGTCAGCTGCCACCGTGATGTGTATAGGCTGCTTTCTTATAGAGTTTCCTGAACAATAAGTATAAAGGATCGGCCGATTTTAGTCTCTGCAAATTGACTCAGGTGAGCGCACTGTGAGGTCTAATTCAACAGAAGAGTGGGCACTGCACAGCAGGAAACAAAGCTGATGTCTGTGATGAAGCAGGGCTGTCCAGGTACTTGCTTGGCACGTCACCAGGGCTGTCCAGGTCCTTGCTTGGCACGTCACCTATGATTTTCAAGATAGTGGCTTTTGTTAGATGCCGCCTCTACTCTTTTCTTTTGTTTTTGAGGCAAATTCTCATGTTGGCCTCGAACTTGCTGTAGAGCTGAGGATGGCCTTCAACTCCTGATCCTCCTGTCTCTACCTCCCAAATTCTGAGATTGCAGGCACGTGGCACCATGCCTGGATAAAATATAAATGGTCTAATACAGAGAGTGATTTTTATTGCCCCCAAAGTCAACAACATTTGACACCATTGAACTTTCATCTGTTTTTTTTTTTTGGTCTTTTCGAGACAGGGTCTTCCTGTAGCCCCAGCTGTCCTGGAACTCACTCTGTAGACCAGGCTGGCCTTGAACTCACAAAGATCTGCCTGCCTCTGCCTCCCAAGTGGTAGGATTAAAGGCATGCAACACCACCCCCAGCAGAACTTTCATTTTAAAAGAAGGGTACCTAGATGCTTCTGGCCAAAGTCAGCAGGAACACCCAATGGCCTCCCTGACCCCACTCAGTCCTTTCATGCTACACTCTAGCTGCCTTTCTGTTGAAGGCTTTCTACAATTGTTTCCTCTATTTGCCTTCTTATCTATTAAGGCTAGAGCAGAATCCAATGGCAGAAACTACCTAGACTTCTATCTGTTATGTAACTACCAGACCCCAATAAAGGCAATTGATAATCAAGTTCCATTCTTGTTTGGAGGAGGGGAATATGTATGTATATATTCATAATCGTATATACATTTGCATAGACTGCCTCTAGAAGGTTAACCGATGGACTTGAAATGGCTGGGACTTCTGAAGAAAGGATCTGGGTAACCAGGGTCAGAAGAAAAGCAAGAAGCCACGACTTGTGCCGCAGTGTGTCTTTTGAATGGGTATATTATTTGGCATGCATTGGTTATTCAAAAAAAATTAAGCCAAGTGAAGCAGCCCACACCTATCTCCTAGCACCAAATGAAGCAGCTACACCTATATCCTAGCACTCAGGGGGCCGAGCAGAAGGATTGAGAGTTTGAAACAATAAAATCCTGTTTCAATAAAAACATAACATGGCTAAAAACTGAAGGTTGGAAACTGTTGTCGTTGGAGTCCTTCATCAAGAAATAATAAGGGCCAGTTTCCCATCTGGACTGACAGGATCGGCAACTGAAGAGCTTGTTAGCCGGACGTGAGCTCTCGAGCTCTCGGAAGGCAGGGAGCCCTTTAATTCTACTGTCAATCTTTGTCCTTATGTTGCTGCCTCACAAAACCCTCTACATGAGAAGTTCAGGTTTCAGCAATCAAGGTGCCAGCCAGACTGTGGTCACGTGAAGGTTCACCCAGGGAGGACCCAATTGCAAGCTCACTTTCTAAGCTGTTGTCAGGATTCAGTTCCTCATGGACAGCTGGGGGGAGGACACTCCAGCTCTTAGCCACGTTGTCTCTTCCATACGGCAGATCCAACATGGCAGCTGGCTCCTCTCAAGTGAACAGGAAAGCTTAGGCCTGGAGAAGGAGGAGCAGGCCTTTTTGGGGCCTTTTTCTGTACCCTAATCTCAGAGGTATTGCTTACCAATAAGAAAGGCATTTCAGGGACAAACTTCTGAATTAATGTCCTTTCTCTTAATTTTGGCTAAAACATTAGGTACAAGCCGAGCATGCCCAGAGGCATTCCTGTCTGTCACTTTAATCTTTACACATGTGCTCCATGACCCTGAGCTAAGCGTGTCTCAAAACGTGTCTACTATCTTTTCTTCTAGGATGACCTTAAATCGAGCGTGCTCAGTAACATACTCCTCAGATGGGCATCTAGGGAGTATGTATAGGTTCTCTGAATAACATCCCTGGCTTCCTTTGTTGAAGGGGACCATTGTTTTGGAAATGACTTCTGCGCTCTCTATCCGGCTGCAGACACTAAATCTTTCTCTTTTGTGCTTGGTTAGGCTTTACTGTCATGCTCACCCAACTATAAACCGAATTATGTTGCAAGATGACACCCTCCACCACCACCACCACAGTCTCTTCATGAGACCAGCTCACTGGGTCTAACCTCCACTCACTTTGAGATTACCCAGAAACATAAGAAGCCACAGAAGCTTGTTCCAGCAGATACTTTAGCAGAATCCAAATTTGGTCACAAAAATCAGTCTCAGGAAGCTTTCATGGAGCAAGCCTAAGAGGCCTAGTTATAAAACAAAAACCCGAGAGAAATTACATCAGGATCCTGAGATGCTTTAGCAGAGCCCAAATTTGGTCAAAAGTAGTCTAAGAAAGATTTCTGGGACAAGCCTAAAGAGTCTAGCAGAAATAGAAAACCACAGAGAAAACACTTCACTCAAACCAGTTTCCAGGAAAGGAAAAGAATTACAAGTACTGGGGGACATAGCTAGAAGGCTGCTGGGAGGCAGTTAAATCCCAGATTCTCTTTTGAAATCTTAAGTTAATGCCAGCTAACTCCCAACATTCTCTTTATCCTAGCAATACTGAGCATGGTGCTTCTATCTCATTTCTGTAGTGATTAATTACCAATCTTAACTTCTATAAAAAAAGAAAGTGGAAATATGTGGGTGTAATGTTAAAAGTATTCTTTTTTTCTTTGGTGAATCTATCATAAACACAGAAGCTGAATAAAGCAACTCAAAGTCCATGTTTATAATTCTCATACTATGGTAATTATTACAAATGTCAAATTTCGTAAGTTTGGGGTCAGTGAGATGGCTCAATGGGTTAAGGTGCTTGCTGCCAAGTCTGACAAACCTGAGTTCACTCCCAAGACCCACATGGTTCAGGGAGAGAACCGGTGCCTGAAAGTTCTACTGACCTATACACACACACTCACGAAATAAATATATGTAATGAAAAATTTTCAGATGTTTGTAAACGTCAACTTGTTCTAGTAAGGCACAATTTTTCAAAAATCTGGAGACTAAACATCATTTTTTAGTCTTTTACTCACTTGAGTAAGTCCTTGAAAAGGTTAAAATCTATTCAGTGTGTAAATTTTTAAAAACTCTCTAGAAAATGAAAATGTGTAACTTTAGAGTCTATGTAAATGCAGCCAAAAGTTTTATAGGATTGGCTGAATTTGGACAAAGAGGCTGTGCGGTTGGCTCCCAGGCCTGCCCCTCTGCACAGCTGTGAGGAACATCCTGCTGAATGTTTACATATATCCACGCTTTGGGAACTTAACAATTAAAGCTTCCATGGGGATGGGCTGACTTCCACTGCTGTAGTGGGGGTGGAGGTGGGTGGGGGGACTTGGAAGGAAAAGAAGGCTTCTGGGAAGATGGAGGGGAGGGGCATCAAAATAACCTGGCAACCTCTGGAGCTAGCCAGTTCTACTCCAGGCCTAAGATTTCATTCCAACTCCAAGAAATTGGCTTGGTGGCTTGCACTGCTTATGACTCTCAGAATCTCTTAATTAGCTTTAGTCAAAGGGATTACCTGATTCACATAGTGAGGTTTTTGTTTTTTTTTTAATGGATGAATTTATCCAAAGGGGGGGGTGGATACAGATTTTTTTTTCTTTCATTTCCTGGCCTGCCCAGCCTCTTCTTCACTATAACTAATTAGAAAATAAATTCTGGCACAGACTTGCATGCAGACAGTACATTCATACACATACAGAAATAAAATAAAATAAAAAATTTAAAAAAAAAAAAAAAAAAAATAAAATAAATTCGGCTGGGTGTGGTGACACAACGCCGTTAATCCCCAGCACATCTAGTGGCAGAGACAGGTGATCTCTGTGAGTTCAAGGCCAGCCGGTCTACAGAGTGAATGCCAGGACACTGGGGCTACAAGGGAACCTGTCTCAGAAGACCAAAAAAAAAAAAGCAAAGAAAATGATTCCAGCGGACAAGAGTCCAGTCTCAATAGCCACATCCGCTGATTTTGTTTGTACTTTATGTATTTTTATTTATTTATTTGATTTATTTATTTATTTTTATTTAATTTTTTAGGTCTTTGAGATCAGACAGTGGTCTCCCTGTAGACCCCAGCTGCTGGACACCATACATTGGATACCACGGCCTGCCTTGAGACTCACAGAGGCCATCCATCCAACTGTCTCTTGCTTCCCAAGTGCGCGGGATTAAAGGTGTGACCACCGGCCTAAAAAATTCTTTTTAATAAGTGTGTTTACCTGATCTCAATTTTTTTTTTTTTTTTTGTTTTTCTGTTTGAGACAGGGTCTCATCTGTAGCCCTGGATATCCTGGAACTTGCTATGAAGACGGGGTTGGTCTTGAACTCACTCACAGAGATCTACTGGCCCTCTGCCTCCCAAGGCTCTAGGATTGAAAGGTATTCGCCACCATGCCGGGCGTCTGATTCAAAATTTTATACAATGTACTTGAATCATATTCAGTACCCCTCCCTTCATTTCCATCTGTCCATTCCATCTTCCTACCCACCCCCCACTGAACTAAATATTTCTCTCTTTTATTTTCCTTTTTTTTTTTTTTTTTTTTAAAGGCTTGTCAAGCCTACTCATTGTTTCCAAATGCTCTTGTGTGGGTCCATACCCTGGAGTGGTCAACCTAGCAGGATCACCCAGAAGGAAAAACCGACTCTCCCTCTCTGAGCAGCTCTTGATTGCCAAGAAATCCTCAGCTAGGGCTTCCGGCCCACCTCCCAACCCCCGCTGGATTTGTGTGTGGCTGGGGTTTGCACAACATCACTGATTTTACATGATTTATACAGAATATAAGTTCTTCATCTCAGTAATGTCTCTGATGTATGGGGATGAGGCCTGGACAATGCAGGCTACTCAAAGAGGCTGCTTTTGGGTCATCCAGCTATTTATTTACAAGTCATAAAAAACGGGTTTAAAGACTATCCATTCAACCACAGCTGGTCACACAGGAGTCTCCAAGAACCTCAGAGGGCAGACAGACCTTATACGTATGCGCATCTCCTTGAGCTCACACAATTAAGGGAGATAAGAGAGTACTGAACCTTGTTTGGTTTCCCAGTGCCTTAGTGTAAATTAAAGTGTTAACCTATCAGTTATTGGATAAACCCTAGGTGTTTCATTAGGAAAGAGAAAGCTCAAGACACAGGACTTTATGTGCATTTATTTATTATCAGTTTTGTGAGACGATCTTGGATAGTCAAGGCTGGCCTCAAACTCACCTTTGTACCTAAGACCACCTTGAATTTTGTCATTTCTCCATCTCTACCTGCAACATCTCTATTTGAAAGCTCCTGAGAGTGACCTCAAGGGACAGAAGGTAGAACTGATCTCCTGGCCTAGGCATGATGTGAAATGTTTATTAATTTTTATAAAGTTCATACAATATATTTGATCTTATTTGAGTCCCCTTCCCTCTGCACCCATCTTGCAAACCTGTTTACACTGCTCATCCAGTTCATAGTATCAATTTATATATATTTATAATAGATTATATATATATATATATATCAAGTGTCTCACTCTTATGATGTGATTAACTTTGTGTATTTATTCTTGGGAGTGTATTATGCCATTATGCCCATCTGGAAAGTTTTATCGAGTTTTGGCTATACTACAAACAAGTAAAATTATAAAACAATGGTAGAGCACCTCTCTCATAAGTGCAAGGCTCTGAATTCAATACCCAGCACCACAAAAGCAGCAAAACAAAATTATTAACCAGACTCCCCTACTTTAAACTATTAGGGTTGCTAGAGAAAATCTCTCTATTCTTTGACAATGTGAATCTGGAGCTCACAAGGTGAAGGGAGACAAGAGTGCTGAGCCTTAGTGTTCTCATCTATAAAGTGGAAGTTAAAGTGTTAACATAGCAGTTATTGGATAAACCCTGGGTGTAGTTTTTTTTTTTTCTTTTGTTCTGTTTTTCTTTTCGTTTTGTTGTTGTTGCTTTGAGGATAGGACCTTGGGCCTTGGACATGCTAGGAATGTGCTCTACCATAGGACCTTGGGCCTTGGATGTGCTAGGAACATGCTCTACCATAGGACCTTGGGCCTTGGACGTGCTAGGAATGTGCTCTACCATAGGACCTTGGGCCTTGGATGTGCTAGGAACATGCTCTACCATAGGGACCTTGGGCCTTGGACGTGCTAGGAACATGCTCTACAGTAGGACCTTGGTCCGTGGACGTGCTAGGAACGTGCTCTACCGTGCTGCCACTGCAATTTCCCAGCAAGTTCCTAAACCATGAATGAACCTTCTCCATAGGTTATGGAGAAACTCCTAACACAGATTATTCAATATGGCACATGCCAGGAGAGGATGAAGTAGCCAAGAACCATAGGAGCCTGAAGAACGGGGCCTGAACCCAGGCTGAGAAGCTGTGGGAACTGTAGGGCAGAGGGATGCTACAGGTGGGCATAAATAATAAAGAGCTGGGCAAACATGTCAGAAGGGGCAAATGTGGCCTGCTTGTTAAAACCTTGTGGAAGTAAGGGATGGCAAGTGAAAGTGCCTCGTCACCAGCAGCTATGAAGTTCAGTGAGTTAGTTAAGGCCGCCCATGGCTGACACATTGCAGAATCCTGTCATAAGTCACACCACTCAATTATTTCAATCATCTCTCCCATAGGCCCATATTTAGATACTTCTATGGATGCAAGTTGCCTTTATTTGTTTGCTTTTATGGCCCTTATTTATTTGAGAAGTGGCTATATCCACAGAGGTCTACTTGCAAGAGTCAGTCCTCTGCTACCATGTGGGCTGAACGCATGTCAACAGGTTTGCTAGCAAGTGACTCTACCCACTTGGAAATTTTTGATGCACCAAATACCATCCTATTTATTTATATATTTATTTATTTATTTATTTATTTATTTATTTATTTATTTATTGTCTTTTCGAGACAGGATCTCCCTGTAGCCCCAGATGTCCTGGAACTCACTTTGTAGACCAGGCTGGCCTTGAACTCACAAAGATCTGTCTGCCTCTGTCTCCCAAAGTGTTAGGATTAAAGGCGTGCGCCACCATGCCCAGCTAATGAATGGTTTAGATATGGTTAGAAGCTAGAGAACCAAAGCTAGTTACTTTTTTTTTTTTTTTCCAGAGCTGAGGACCGAACCCAGAGCCTTGCACTTGCTCGGCAAGTGCTCTACCACTGAGCTAAATCCCCAACCCCAATACCATCCTATTAAGAATAGAGTCCTGCTGGACGTGGTGGCACATGACTTTAATCCTAGCACTTGGGAGGCAGAGGCAGGTGGAGCTCTGTGAGTTCCAGGCCAGCCTGGTCTACAGAGTGAGTTCCAGGATAGCCAGAGCTACAGGGAGACCCTGTCTCAAAAAGACAAAAAAAAAAAAACAAAGAAAGAAAATGACTTCCAAGCGGACAAGAGTCCAGTCTCAATAGCCACATCCTGATTTTTTTTTACTTTATTTATTTATTTATTTATTTATTTATTTATTTATTTATTTATTTATTTAATTTTTAGTCTTTGAGACAGACAGGGTCTCCCTGTAGCCCCAGCTGGCCTGGAACTCACAGTGTAGACCAGGCTGGCCTTGGACTCACAGAGGCAGTCATCCAACTGTCTCTGCTTCCCAAGTGCTGGGATTAAAGGTGTACACCGGCTAAAATTCTTTTTAATGTTTTTTACTGATTCAATTTTTTTTTTTTTAAAGGCTTGTCAAGCCTACTCATTGTTTCCAAAATGCTCTTGGGTGTGGGTCTGTCCCTTGGAGTCTGGTCAACCTAGCAGGCATCACACCAGCAAGGAAAACCGACTCTCCCTCTCTGAGCAGCTCTTGATTGCCAAGAAATCCTCAGCTAGGGCTTCCGGCCCACCTCCCAACCCCCGCTGGATTTGTGTGTGGCTGGGGTTTGCACAACATCACTGATTTTACATGATTTATACAGAATATAAGTTCTTCATCTCAGTAATGTCTCTGATGTATGGGGATGAGGCCTGGACAATGCAGGCTACTCAAAGAGGCTGCTTTTGGGTCATCCAGCTATTTATTTACAAGTCATAAAAAACGGGTTTAAAGACTATCCATTCAACCACAGCTGGTCACACAGGAGTCTCCAAGAACCTCAGAGGGCAGACAGACCTTATACGTATGCGCATCTCCTTGAGCTCACACAATTAAGGGAGATAAGAGAGTACTGAACCTTGTTTGGTTTCCCAGTGCCTTAGTGTAAATTAAAGTGTTAACCTATCAGTTATTGGATAAACCCTAGGTGTTTCATTAGGAAAGAGAAAGCTCAAGACACAGGACTTTATGTGCATTTATTTATTATCAGTTTTGTGAGACAGGATCTTGGATAGTCAAGGCTGGCCTCAAACTCACTTTGTAGCTAAGACCAGCCTTGAATTTGTCATTCTCCTATCTCTACCTGCAACATCTTCTATTTGAAAGGCTCCTGAAGTGACCTCAAGGGACAGAAGGTAGAACTGATCTCCTGGCCTAGGCATGATGTGAAATTTTTTAATTTTTATAAATTTCATACAATATATTTTGATCTTATTTAGGTCCCCTTCCCATCTGCACCTGTTTACTGCTCATCCATGTTCATGCAATTTATATATATATATATATATATATATATATATAT
>VZQC01007422.1:2752684-2765045 GCA_009823505.1 Rhizomys pruinosus | reverse complement strand
AAAAAAAAAAAAAAAAAAAAGAATAGAGTCCTACACTGTCTACTTTCATCCTTCATGCAGGACCCCTATCTTGATTAAATTCTAGAATTGCCTCTGTGTACCCTGGTTCTTTGATTTGATCAACTGATCCAATTCTACCTTGCGTTTTTCTGAAGAGACAGGAGCTAGGAGGCGGCAGGGAGGGTTCCAGAAGTATGAATGACAAAAAACACACTACTCCAAAAAACAGTAGCAGATAGATGATACACGGGGTGGACAGAGCACCTGGTGGGATACAGGCACACACAGCGGCAGCATGTCTACTGTGGTCCTTTTATATGGATGACCTGCACACAACCGTGGGGACAAGTGGCTGAACTAGTCTTTGTGTTTTGGTTTGGTTTCTTTGTTTCTATTTCTTTAATAATAAGGGAAGGCTTATGGAAAACAAGAGCTTTAAGGTTGTCAAATATACCTGCTAGAAGCCACCATAAAGGAAAGCCACGGAAAGAGAAAATTAAGTGTTGAAGGAGATAGAAAACACAGAGAGGCGTGTGAAGACAGAGCTACTCGTGTCTACACTTCCATTCTTACCCTTTTCCTTCTACCCTTGATATTCAAAGTGAGGTCCACGGACCAGGAGCATCTAACGTTGGTTAGAAATGCAGTTTCATCACTGACTAAACTCACGATGTGTTCATATGGGAGACTGTTGTGCTGCACTGTGGAAACTGGTACTCTCTAGACTGTCCATCGCATGTTCATGTGGACATGGTCAGAGACCAGATGTGGGTTTTTTTGAAAAAAATTTTTTATTTTATTTTTTATGTGTATGAATGTACAGTCTGCATGTAGGTTTGTGCACCCAGGTAGTGCAATGCCGCAGAGGTCAGAAGAGGGTGTTGGATTCCCCTGGAACTGGAGTTAAAGACAGTTCTCAGCCGCCATGTGGGTGCTGGGGATTGAACCCAGGTCCTCTGCAAGAGCAGTCGGTGCTCTTAACCGCTAGGCCATCTCTCCAGCCCCCAGATGTTCTTTAACATCCATTTAATTGCAAGTATTTCTCCCACAGGAACTGGAAATTTTATTTTTACCTAAGCCTGAGGGATCCTTAATCATTCTTCAAGAACATATTTCCATGTGACCCTGTCCTGGACACTTTAACACCCTGGACCTGAGCTAGCAATTCCCTTCCTCATACCTTCACAGCCTCCCATGTCAACCAGTCTCCATTCATTCACTACCTAGGCAGCAACTACTCTACTAAAACCCACTGCCATCATGTGATGTAATTTCTAGTCATTGTCAGCCCTGAGCCACAGTGAGCAGGACAACATGATCTGTCCTCAGGAAGTATCCAGCCTCATAGGACAGACAGCAAGGCACTGGCCCCACTAATAAATAAGTAGATTACACTCTGATCATTCCAAGCTAAAGGGCAGAGAGCACAGCTGGAGTGGATTCCTTTCACTGAAGAAGAGTATAAGGGCACGCCCCCTGGGCCAAGCCTGTGAGAAGCAGCCATTTCTGAGGACGATGATTTCAGGGAAGAAAGCAACACGTGGGGAGGTATTGGGACAGGAAAGAATTTGTCCTGCTCCAAAAACTGAAGCTCCAAAAGGCAGAGATAGAGCTAGCCGAGGGGTGGGGGTAGGGGTGGGAGCAGGCTGGGCCTGGGAGAGCTGCTGTCTTTCCCTACAGGGCTAACAGGTTTTCAGCTGGGTGTGGAAAAGTCCCCAGATCTGACTGGTTGGGTTGGAGGGGGCAGGAGGGAAGTGGTCATTTAGTTAGGATGTTAGAGGAACGATCTTGTAGAGGGAGAAGCTTGCCTAGAACGGACCTGGTGCCGACGTACTTAGTGATGGGCTGGAGTGAAGACTGATTGAACATAGAAGCAATGGATCTTGGGCTTCGATTGCAAAGGGAAGTACAACATAGTTTAGAATAAGAAGGGGTCAAGTTGAGTTTCTGCCTTCAAACACCGGCTAGAGAGACAGTATCTTCCAAAATTGTCAGAGTTCAATTCTCTATAAGCGAGGCTCCGGATGTAAGGGAGTGTAATGGCTAATCTTCATTATCAACTTGATGAGATTTAGAATGACCATGGAAACATACCTCTGGGTATATATGTTAGAATGTTTCCAGACATGCTTCACTGAGGAAGGAAGACCCACCCTGAACAGAGATTGGACCATTTCACAGACTGAGGTCCAAGCACGAAAGCAAGCTATGCATCGATGTTCACTTCCCGCTGCTTCCTGACTGCAGACATGTGTGACCAGCTGCCGCACAGTCCTGCACTATGCCTTCCCTGTCATGGTGGGCCATACTCTCAAATTGTGAGCCAAAATAAACCCTTCCTTCTTTAAATTGCTTCTTTGAAAGGTTCAAATGGACCAGTGAATTAACTAATACAGAACATGAGAAATGTGTCTAGATGTCCTAGGAATCCCAATATGAGAGAATTCCTATCTGTGGATTTCAAGACAGGATTTCTCAACACCAACACTACTGTCATTGTGGACAAGACACTTCACTGTGTGGAGTGGAGGAGATCCTGTGTACTACAGAATGTATGGCAGTAACCCTGGTCTGTACCAGTACAGTCTGGTCATATCTCCTGAGTTGTAAGGTCCTGAAATATTCCTTAAGGACAAAATTGACCGATTGATCAGGTTAGAAACATAATAGCAAAATCTTTAATAAACTGGAAGCTGTCCTCAAACTAAAAAAAAAAAAAATGATAGCAAAACAAGGGTAAGAGTTACACAGGGTTACTCCAGACACTTCTGTCTGGGTTTTGTTGACAGGTACAGAACATTAATTGAATAAAAGAAGACCAAGTATTAAGCTTCAATTTTTCCCATCCCATTAGAGTTAGACTAGCTCCCCGATACTCTAAAGATCTTGAAAACGCTTCATCCTCTGCCTCTGACAATAAACTCAGAATAGTGAAGAAATGTAGAATTAGCTGCTCACTAATATTCCATAGCTCAGAGTTACAGAATGATTTAAGGATTTTCAAGTGCCACTTGTAAAGAGATAGCTAACTCATACCAAAGAATCCATTTTTTCAGAGTAGGTACTAACTTGAGAGAGACAGAGAGAGAGAAAGAAAAAGATGAAGTATGGGTATTCGCAAACCATAGCAATATGCATCAAAAGTTTGTGGCAATTCTGCTTTTGCTTGTGTCTGTTTCATGAAGTAATTATCCTATTTTGTTGTGTGACTCTTATGCCAAGTGATGAGGTCCAAGCCCTTGGTTATTCTTCTCTAGCAACTTAATGATGGAATGAAAGCCCAAAGTCCACCTAATTAGGCTACGGGGGATTCTTTTTATCACAGGGTCACTCAGAAAAGGATAGCAACTACTTCGAAATTGTCCAATCACTTCTTTACCATAAAATATGCCTTCGGTAATGGCAGTTATGCCAGTGTAGAGATGGGACGTCACTGTTTAACATGTGTGACAACTGAGGCCCTGCACTGGCTCAGCAGCTAGGGCTAATGGCATCCTGGTGCAGACACAGGCAAGTAGACCACTGGGTACCACTGAGTTCTGGGATGTCATAGTCCTGGACCCACATCTGTCACGTTCTCACCTGCTCAAGGTGACAGCACTAGAGCTAAGGCTGGATATTAAAAATCCTAGTCATCGCAAGCCTCCAGAACAGTTGTTCTCTCCCGGAAGACACAGATTACTGAGTGTTGCTCCCAGAGCTTCTGAGTCAGAGGTTAGGTCCCAGTTATGCTGAGACTAATCTAGGGTCAACACTCTAGAAAATAATATCCAGCCGACTTCGACTTGAGCACTGACACAGCTGAGCTGGCATTTGAGATAAAGGATGGGTGGTGACTCATGACTGGGATCCTAGCACTTAGAGGAAAAGGCAGAAGGATGAGGGGTTCAAAGTCATCCTAGGCTTCCCAGAGTTGGAGGCCAGCCTGGGCTACGTAACACTGTCTCAACACACAAACAACAGCAACAACAAACATTAGTGATTATCTCTGAGACAGCACCATCCACGCTGGAACAGGACTGTATAGAAAGTCACTGAAAGAAAGGTAGTTCCTCCCTTTGACCTGAGATGCACCAAATAAGCAGGAAGCTACTGGAAGGCAGCGGCATTGAGGGATGAAGAGAAAGGAGATGAGAGTGACCGTGAAAGAACACAGCCCGGGTGGAGACCTGAAACAGGAGCACGCATGTCCCAGCAGAACACCAGGGGAAAGGGACATGGTGCCTGATATCAGTGAGGTTTGCAGGAACAGTTCTACCTGTGAGCTCAGAAAAAAAAAGTTCATTTTTTTAATGATTTATTTTTTCATCTTTTTGAGACAGGGTCTCCCTGTAGCCCCAGCTGTCCTGGAATTCGCTCTGTAGACCAGGCTGGCCTTGAACTCACAAAGATCCGCCTGCCTCTGCCTCCCAAGTGCTAGGATTAAAGGCGTGCGCCACCATGCCCAGCGAAAATATTTTTTAAATATTTATTTTGTCAGGCATGATGGCACATAGCTTTAATCCCAGAGCTAGGGAGGCAGAAGAATGGGGATGTGGATCCCTGTGAGTTAAAGTCAATCCTTGTCTACATAACAAGTTCTAGGCCAGCCAGGGCTCTATAGAGAGAACCTATTTCAGGAAGGAAGGAAGGGAGGAAGAAAGAAAGAATTTTAAGTGATTTACTATATTATTTATTTATGTGTATGTCTGTGCTGTCTACGTGTAGGGATCTGCACGTAAATGCAGGTGCCCATAGAGACCAGAAGAAGGTGTTGGCTCCACTGGAGCTGGAGTTACAGGCAGTTGTAAGCTATCTGACGTGGGTACTAAGAACCAAACGAGTCCTCTGGAAGAGCAGTACGTGCTCTTAACTGCTGAGCATAGTGTTCTGTTCTCAGAGATGTGAGAACTTAGAAGAGCTCTGGTGAAGGGCGGGCATGGCTGAGAAGCATGGATGGGCAGCTCCACCAAGTCGTAGAGGACCCAACAGGAGCCATTTACAGATTTTTAAGTAGAGGTACATGATTTGATTTCTGGTTTTGGTTAATAAGCCAAACCACACTGCTGAGAATGGACCAGGTTGAGAACATCTAACCCAAGTGGCTCATGAAAGTATTACTTGGGCAGAGAAGCAGGTTTGGAAGCCCCCTTGGTCCTGTTCAGTCTGTGTTCCTGCAACATGAGGGCATGGCCAGGTTCACACTTTGGTGGGGTTAAAGTGGAGCTGGAAACGTCATTCCCACTTCGGCAGCATTAAGCTGGGTTTCAGATGTTCCAAGGAGACACCAAGAAGCCCATGAAGCCCTTGACATTCTGTCAGCCTTGGACATTGACTCATACGTCTGAAATGTACATCTAATTTTTGAGAAACAAACTATGCAAAGTGGAAGGAAAATACAAAAGTCCTGCCTCACAGACAAAGATGACAGAAAGCCGATGCAGGAGCCCCAGACACATCTCATTCAAATTTGGGGCAATCCTCCTGCCTCTCCTTCCAGAGTACTGAGATTACTGATGTATGCCACCACGCAGTCTCAATATTTTGTTCATATTTACTCCTCTTTCCCAACCCCAACAGCTCTGTGATCTCCGTGACAGGAAACCATACTTGCTTTGTTCATCACTGTAGCTGGTGCAGGGCATACAGTACTGCATGGGGAGGGGGCTTTGAGTTGCTAGAAGGACAGACAGACAACTTGCAGCACCAGCTTCCTTGCCCCAGGTGCCTTTGAATTACCTGTGGCTCATCTTGGCACAGGTGCTTCATGTTAACCATCCCCTCTCTAACCACACCTTTCTTGGCCACCCAAACTGGGAGCACATGCTGATGTGAACACAGCTCAGGTTCTCTGAACAAGACCTATGTGCATATTTCTGAGAAATGTCTCAGAATGTCTTTAGGCACTTGGATCAGCTCATACAATACTCAGTAACCTAGACTCAGCCAAGAGGGTTATCCTTGGCTTCTCTACACAACATCCCCCCTCTGCACACACACACACACACACACACACACACACACACAGGGTTGCATCCATCAAGCTAAAAGTTGCATCTCTTTCTATATTTCCCTACTCCCATTCTCTCTCCCTCAGAAATGACTTTTTTTTTAAATTTTTTTTAAATTTTTATTTATTTCTGTATGTGTATGAATGTACTGTCTGCATGCAAGTGTGTGCACCCGTGTCGTGCAATGCCGTGGAGGTCAGAAGAGGGTGTCGGATTCCCCTGGAACTGGAGTTCTCCTGGAATTGGAGTTTCAGACGGTTCTCGGCCACCATGTGGGTGCTGGGGATCGAACCCAGGTCCTCTGAAAGAGCGGTCGGCGCTCTTAACTGCTAGGCCATCTCTCTAGCCCCAGAAATGACTTCTAACCCTAATGGCTTTCACCCTGGTGTAAGCGTCCATCACAGCTCACAGGGCATATAGCCTCTTGGCTTAGGGGCCCTCCCCCTGGCCAGAATGACCCAGGTGAGATTACACTCCTTCAATGAATGACACCCTACATTGACCCTCTGTCTTACACAAAGTCAAAGCCAAAGTCCTTCCCTAGCCTGGCAGGGCCTGCAGGCCAGTCACTCCCACCTGCAGACCTTTGTACTGAGCTGTCTGACCCCTCTGCTTAGGACGCTGCACGGGACTTCTGAAGCCACCTTCCTTCTCCCCTCAAGGATCACCTTCTCAGCAAGCTCCTTCGGCCGCTCCACTTCAGTGGAAACTTATGCTTGCTCTCCCAGTCTCCTGCTATCCCAAAGCATGTGCCACTCTGTAATCTCTGTATTTATTTATTATGTGTTCTTAGCAACTGCTGTCTGTCTCCTCTTGAACATGAGCTCCTAAAGGACAGAAAAGCCTTCTCGGCTAGCTCACTGACACATGCCACGGCCTGGCACACAGATCTGCTTGCCCACTGATTCAGTGAGGCCTCAATAAGTGCCTCAAACTTTGTACAGGTTAGAAGAGGCCTCTCTAGGGGATGACCTAGGAGCTCGGAAGGTCCATGAGTAGAACTATAGCCATTCAAGCCAAGACTCAAGAAAGGAGACTAGTCCTTCACTAAAACTTCACAGCACAGCAAACTTTTTATGCTTTAAACAGCCTTGGTCTAAGCAATCTTAGAGATCCAAAACATGTTAAATGCTTATATCACTCATTAAAGTGGCCTGAGGCTCTCATATTGCCTTCTGAGAATTTTCATATTTCCTTCCATAGTGGGGTAAGCATAAGACTGAGGAAAAATTATTAAATGATCATTAATTGAATTGAGCTAAACAGCTTTCCTAGAGATCAGCCATGAGCCTCAATATTCTTTCTTTGGACATGATTAAAATAAGATAGGAAAATAGAAAGACACTCTGGGATGGTATTTGAGGCCAAAATTATTTATTTGAAAAGAATGCTCTGCCTTTAAAATGTTGAGCGGGGCGTGGTGGTGCACGCCTTTGATCCCAGCACTCGGGAGGCAGAGGCAGGCAGATCTCTGAGTTCAAGGCCTGCCTGGTCTACAGAGTGAGCTACAGGCCAGCTGGGACCCTGTCTCGAAAATACCAAAAAATAAATAAATTAATTAATTAAGTAATTAAAATAAAATGTTGAAACTCCCTGCTGGGTGTGGTGGTGCACACCTTTAATCCCAGCACTTGGGAGGCAGAAACAGGCAGATCTTCATGAGTTCAAGGCCAGTCTGGTCTACATAGTGAGTTCCAGGACAGCTGGGGCTCCAGGGAAACCCTGTCTCAAAAAGACAAGAAAAAAAAATGTTGAAACTCCCATTTGACTGTCAGGGGGCTGCATGATTATAGCTCATGATACACTATTGCTCTCTAGAAAATGCAGATGTCTTTAATATATGGACATCTTATTATTCCAGAAGCTCCTGGGTTTTATGCCAACACACACACACACACACACACACACACACACACACGCACACACACACACACATATATATATATATATAAGCATGTTCTTTTTGTGTGTTCCTTGCTTTGGTTTGGGTCTCATGTATCCCAGGCTGGCCTCAAAATCATTATGTAGCTGAACCTGGCCTTGTACGATCCTCCTGCCTCTGCTTCCCAAATACTGAGATTACAGGCTTGTACCAGTATGTGCCAGCTAAATCCTCCCTCCTCCGTCCTCACCCCCACGCTGGGGACTAACCAGGGCCTTGCACTTGCTAAGCAAATGCTCATGCACCTTTTTTTTTTTTTAAGATATGATCTTGCTATGTAGCAGGTGGCCTCAAACTTGTGATCCTCTTCTTCCCTCAGTAAGCCAGTGACAACCCTACAAGTTGATTCTACTCCACAATAGCTGCCACAGAGTAGTCCCATTTATGGTGACAGACTGTAGACAGAAGGTAACAGGAACTGGGGAACAGGGAGAAATGGGTAGGGTTTCAGTGTGGGATGATGGACATTGGCATTGGTTACACAATAACTTCAATGCACTTAGTGCCCCTGCACTGCACACTGAACATGGCAAATGTGGCCCAATTTGATATTCTGTACATTTAACCATTTTTAAAGCCATCTGTCAAATAAGTTACTGCACTATGAAAGAGACCACAAGGAACCTCCCCTCTCCCCAAAGTCATTTTTGCTCCTAGAAACAGACCTTTCACTTAGCCCTCAGAATCTCTAGTCCTATGAGCACTGCTGCCCCCCAACACATGAATTCCTTGTTGAATAAAAAATTCTAGAAGTTTATTTGGCAGCTGCTATGCCAGCCCTATAAGGTCCACGTGTTTATTTACCAAAATAAAGACAAGGCCAAAGTCTCCCAATAGGAAATGCACAAAACCGGCGTCATTTCCCCGTGAAGTGACTACTAGACCACCCAAGTCACATGAGTGGCTTTAATATCTATATTCTCATGGAGAATGTGAAGCACTTCTTCTGGATCCACAAATCATGTACAAAGATCCCAGCCATGCAACTCAGTAGTTTACAAGGGACCAAAAGGGCAAAATAAGGCTCTGTGGACGTTAGGCCACATGTTATAAATCTTTCTTTTTTTTGTCTTTTTGAGACAGGATCTCCCTGTAGCCCCAGCTGTCCTGGAACTCACTATGTAGACCAGGCTGGCCTCAAACTCAAAGAGATCCACTTGCCTCTGCCTCCCAAATGCTAGCATTAAAGGTGTGCACCAACATGCCTGGCATAAAATAAATCTTGTATCCAATCCATGGGAGCTTTGTTCACGCCAAGATAGATTGCCAGATAGCATGTGAGGACAAGTGTTTGGTGCCTGAGAAGCTCTGCTGAGGACTTTCTAACTCAACTTAGTTTAAGTGAGATTAGAAAACTGATTTCAAACACAGTCTGTCCTAAATCAAACAAACCTCAACTCTGGTGGAACAAAAGCCACTCAGCAAAGTAACAAAGCCATAAAACAGCAGTGTTGTAAATAGAGACCAAGCTACCAGCCGAAGGTCAGTCTCTACACATAAGCCAAAGCACTGGCTTCTCAGCCACGCTGGTGGGGAGCAGGTGGCCTTCACCACTGAAAGCTAACCCACAACAGGGTGAACTTCCCCAGGAGTCCAGTCCTTTTCCTAGGCTGACACCCTCTGCTGCCATGTTCAGGCCTATCTCTGACACTTCGAAGGGAAATAAACTAGAGTTGAAGATCGATGATAAACCTCAGAGCTGGAAGTGTCCCTAGGTGGCCCTCCAGATCTTGGACCACACTTCCTCCATGCAGAGAAGAATGTCCAGAGCAGGAAAGAGAACATTTGACTTTCTTATTAAAAAAAAAAAAAAATCATATCCTTTACAGGGAAGGGGAAAGTGTTAATCCCTTGGCATAGTTGAAAGAGAAATAAGTGAATTCATGGTGTTGTACCACCAACTTCTTTCATTAGCAACATGTATCCAGGCCCCACAAACCACAAGGTTCAAACACTACTGAGTAGAAAGAGGGAGAGGAATAAAGGACAGAACAGAGAGGTAAAGCAGGCACTGCAGTGTACTGGGTGTCCCCAAAGCCTCTGATGAGCATGAGGTAAGTACCTCACAGAGAGAGCAGCTAGGATCCCACATGGCTGGGACTGATGAACTTGTCCTCCTCCAAGGTGGGAGGTCAGCGAGCTCCCTGGTCAGTCCAGGAGGCCAGAATGATGACACAGATTTGTACCCTTAGAACCTTCCTCCTACACTAAGGAACTCTTTCTTTCCAGTTCCTGGTACAAATGGGTACCTATGTTTGCTAAACAAATGCTAACATGTAGAACCAAGTCCTGTGTCCTACACAGCCAGGTGAAAGGCAAAGGCTGGGAAAGCACTACATGCAGAGTACTAGCAACAAGAGATAACATTGACCACCTTTTATTATGCTCCGTATGCCCTTCTTTACTTTTCCAAAGTGCCTCATTTGGAACTCATCACATCACGCCATTCACAGGTGAGCACACTGAAGTTGCAAGAGAGATTAAGTTTCCTTAAGTTACACAGATGGGAAGTAATGGAGCCTGGATCTCAACTGGAATCAGAGGATGAAGAGACTGGCACCCTCCACTTTACTATTGCCTTGGGACTCTGCTAAGTGGCACCTGATATCCAAACAGTTCCCTTTGTGGATGGTTTTGGTGATAACTGACTTTAAAGTGCAATGCATTTACGAGTATCAAGAGGAGTATGAATCTGTTCCTAAAGGATGAGATAATACAAATGGGAAAGAAAGCTGAAAAACAGATAATACATGAGCATGCAAATACACTCTCTTTTTTTTTCTAAAATTAGCTCCCATAAAACTAGGGCCTCAGTGACAGAATCTCAAAAGACCTTAGACTGGGATGGGGATTCAAGAGTAACCTAGGTAATGGGATGAAGAAAATAAGCCATATTTTGGTATTATTCAAACTCTTTTGGCAGCAAATTAATTTTTACACCTAAAAGACCTATTGGCATCAATACAATTAATCTAAAAGAACGATTTCTTCAATGCCTAAAAATTCACAGGCTATCTAATGACCCCCACAAAGAAAAGCTTCTAAATGAATCTAGAAACAATCATGAGGCAAATTCTACAAAAAGTTCTTACAGAACTTTTAAGGCTCCCCTTGGTAGAGATTCAGGAGAAGAACGGACCCTACAGAACTTGCACTTGTTTCTAAGAAGCAAGTTCTGCTGAATACAAAGGTCTAGAGACTTCTTTTATGAACTAAAACTAAAGAGAAAAAGCAATTAGCAAATCAAACTTGCATTATTTTTTTTTGTCAAACTAGCATTATTATAAGGATCACCTGTAGTCCATGAATATTGCTTATGAAAAACTAAAATGTAATTTAAAGTTGTAAGTCAATAAAATATCAAAACATACCAATGTGCTGGGCGTGGTGGCTCACGCCTTTAATCCTAGCACTTGGGAGGCAGAGGCAAGCGGATCTTTTTGAGTTCAAGGCCAGCCTGGTCTACAGAGTGAATTCCAGGACAGCTACGGCTATAGGGAGACCCTGCCTCGAAAAGAGAAAAAAAAATACCAATGTGCCTGCTTAGCATGTTCAATCCCAGTACAACTAATAATATGTATACAAATACCTACCCATGATGCTAGTTTTTAAATCATGCCAAAGGGCTGGGAGCACAGCTCAGTGATAGTGGTGAGACACACCTGTATTCCCAGCACAGAGGCAGACGGATCAGGAATTTGAGATCACTGTTAGAAAGCTCAAAGCCTACCTGAGTCCCTGCCTCAAAATATCATGGTAATAAAATCAGCATAATGAAGAAAATAAAGCAACATCAAGCACTTACTATTCGTAAAGGATGTGTTCATCTGTTCTCTCAATTAAGAAAACCCAAGAAAGGCTGGGTGTAGTGGTGCACACCTTTAATCAAAGGTGGAAGCCGGCAGATCTTTGTGAGATCCAGGCCAGACTAGCATTCATAGTGAGTTCTGGACCAGCTGGGGCTACAGGGAGACCCTGTTCCAAAAAAGACCAAACAAATTGAAACAAAACAAAACAAAAAACCACCAAGAAAGTATTTTCCCCCTTTAATGGGTGAGCAAACTGAGAAAACGTAAGACTCCCTCTATGGATGATACAATTGGTAAGATAACCAAAAACCTGCTGGGACTCTGAAGCCATGGAAATGTCCTACAAAGGGAGAGGGAGGGAAAGCAAGGTGGACTGGAGGAAGTGCTCCGCCACTGGTGGTATACTCTGCCAGCGTCAAGATCCCATAGCCTTGAAGTAAGGGTCAAGATGGAGCCAGTCCTGAACTTGCCTCATGTCTAAAGACTTCTTACTAAGCCTTTTGCTTGAGGAAATCACTGAGGAAATCACTGTTTAAAGTATCATCTGAAAGAAAGAGAGAGAGAGAGAGAGAGAGAGAGAGAGAGAGAGAGAGAGAGAGAGAGAGAGAGAGAGAGAGAGA
>VZQC01007422.1:2705506-2752666 GCA_009823505.1 Rhizomys pruinosus | reverse complement strand
AAAGAAAGAAAGAAAGAAAGAAAGAAAGAAAGAAAGAAAGAAAGAAAGAAAGAAAGAAAGAAAGAATGAAAGAAAGAAAGAATGAAAGAAAGGAGAAAGAAAGTCCTCCTAGTCCTATCCCTGGCAAGTAATAACAAGTGAACCCAGGTGTGCATGATCCTTAAACTAAAAACCAGCAGAGCTGGGGGCTGGAGAGATGGCCTAGCGGTTAAGAGCGCCGACCGCTCTTACAGAGGACCCGGGTTCGATCCCCAGCACCCACATGGCGGCCAAGAACCGTCTGAAACTCCAATTCCAGGAGAACTCCAGTTCCAGGGGAGTCCGACGCCCTCTTCTGACCTCCGCGGCATTGCACAACACGGGTGCACAGACTTGCATGCAGACAGTACATTCATACACATACAGAAATAAATAAAATTAAAAAAAAAAAAAAAACCAGCAGAGCTTGTAGGTGGCCAGCACTGAGCTCCCATGGTGGCATTTGTGTCCGTCAGTAAGAAAAAAAGCCACACAAATCCTTTGTCCTACATAGAGAGCCACTAAAAATAATCAAAGCACAGCTATTAAGATAAATGAACACAGTGGTTAGGGTTTCACACTCAAAAGGAGAATAAGGAAGCCTCCAGCACATAATGAAAATCATTGGGAGGCTTCCGACCGGTAATTGCAGGCAGGTGTGCCTTCGCCCCAGAAATTAATCAGTTAATAACCGCTCACCACCCTTTGCACTGGATATGCATTTGTAATAGAGCTTAATAAGGTCTTAACAATAGAGCCAGAAGTAATGAATGGCAGTTTAGACCTAACACAGGTACTACTCAGACGATGAAAATTAGAGCTTCTATTTCATATTTTGTGTTGTTTC
Organism: Rhizomys pruinosus; assembly: GCA_009823505.1. NCBI lineage: Eukaryota > Metazoa > Chordata > Mammalia > Rodentia > Spalacidae > Rhizomys > Rhizomys pruinosus. The sequence continues at coordinate 2,751,801 of VZQC01007422.1, read as the reverse complement.
CTCTTTTTTATATGGACTTCTATTTACTATCCACAGAGACCTAAGGCAAATAATCCTCCTCAGTGACCTAGGGAGTGTCTGGTGGTCTCCAAGTACCTATCTCATTATTAGTGTGGTCTGGTTTAATTCTCCAGCGGTAGGGGAGGCAGAATTTTGAAGGCAAGGCACTAGGAAGATGAACGTTCATCTTTTCTCACGCCAACAGAGCGAGCAGTTTGGGAAGGATCCCACCTGACTACCCACAAGAGAAGGGCTAGGAGACCGCCCAAGGCAGTCCGTGCGGGCCAACGGGGTGGATGGGGTTGAGAGGACCTAACAGGCTCCTTCACTTTTTCATGTCAAAGCCCACCTCTGTCACTGCATCCCCCGGGAATCTAGGTCCTCTAGCCACAGCCAGTCTAAAAGAGCCGGGCTCTGTCCAAGCTTCCAGCGCCAAAGGCTAAGAGTTAGTTGGCCAGACATTTCTAGGCTTTTCTTTCACTTTGGGTTGCGTGAGAGGGTTGGACAAGACAGGAGTTAAAGTACCCGCCATACAGTGCGACCTCTCCTCCCGCGGTCCTAACTCGCTGGCCCTCCACCAGCACAGAGAAGTGACAGCGTCAGGGAAAGGGAGGACAGCCCCCGCCCGCGGCTGGGAACTGGTGAATCCCACCGACCGACCGACCGACCGACCGGCCGTCAACGGAAAAAATGTCTTTGGGGGGGATTTTCTCCATTCCCTCACTGCTGCTCACGGAAAGGGCTCAGGAGGGGACCTGGCACCGCGACAGGCGCGGCGGAGATCGATCTCGCCAGGTCCATCCTTCCCAGCAGGTGCAGCGCCCGCCAGACACATTCCGCCCTGAGGTCATTTTTGGGCGCATGGGATCAGCTCCCCCACCCCGAGTGAAGTAATGGGGATTCTCGCAAGAGCTCGTGGTCCCCGCAGGGGAGCCGGCGACACTCCTCAAAGATCCCCAGTCCTTTCCTGGCTTTAACTCTGGAAGCTTAACTTGGAACATGTGTGTCGCAAACAAACGAAAAACCCAAACAGCTCCGGCGAGTTCCCGCCTCCGGACAGGTGAAAGGCCCAAAGGACCGCTCTGTGCGACCTTGACCTGCCGCGGACCCCGGGATGCGGAGGCTCTGGGCACCCGCACCCAAGTTACACCTGTCGGGGCTCAGGAGCCCGAGCGCGCCGACAGCTGCTGCTGCCACCGCGCCGCCCGGGACCCACCACGGAACCCAGCGGGGCCGGCCGGGGGTTGGGGCCGGCCGGGGCCAGCCAGGGCCAGCCAGGGCCAGCCGGGGCCAGCCGGGGGTCCGGCCGGCCCGCGCGTCTTACCTGGTTGTGCTCTCGGGGCCCGGCTGGGGCATCCGCGCGCGCGCGCCGCTCCGACGCTCGCTGCGCACCTGGCCGCCTCGCGCCCGGCCGCAGCGTCGCCACCGCGCTAGCGCTGCATGGCGCCCCCGGGCTGGCTCGCGACCCGGGAAGCGTGTCCAGTTGGCCGCGGCTCCTTCGGCTCTCGCGGCTAGCCAAGGGCTCCCCGCCTTCCCCCGCCCCGCGTCGAGAGCCCTTCCTCGGCGGCCGCCCTTTTCCCTCCGCTCTGCCGGACCGGCCAAACTGGTTTCTCGGCTCCGGGGAGGGGCCTCTGGTCTCCCTACCGCAGCCGCCGCCGTTCGCGGCTCCCGGGCGAGGCTGGAGCCGGGGCTGGGGGCGGGCCCCGCCGTCTGCCCTCCCTCGATCCCTCCCGGGGGCGGAGAGAGGCTGGACGGCCAGGCCTGGGGCTGGCCTGCCCCGCTCTGCCCCAGCGCCGCGCCCCCTCAGAACCCCAGAAGGCTGGTGGCCACCCCTAACTGTGACCTATCTTAGTTCTAGCCGGGACCTGCAGTGGCGGCTGCTCACTGCCCCGGGCGCTCGTGCTCGCGGCCCCACCGTCCGCCCTCTCCTCCCACCAGCCCCGCGTCACTTTCCCGACCTCTGCCCGCTTGGCCGCAGCCCGAGGTCGGTGACCACGCCAGCCCGGAAAGCTGGCGGGGCTGCCGAGCCCCGGGACCTGAACTCCCTCGGTAAGAGGAGCTGTGCTCGCCCCGTGCCAAGTCACGTTTCGGGACCAGTCATCTAAGGCGTGTCGCGGGGCAACAGACTTCAAGAAGCCCTGTAATTGCAGCGAGCATACTTTCTGCCGAGACCAAAGTCGCTCAAGTTTAGGACTTTAGGGCCGGAACGATGCTTCAGGCTAATGCGCCGTGTGGTTGAAAGTTTCAGATCTGAGTTCAGCGTTGCTGGCAGGGATTTGGAGTGTGAATCGCACCCTACTGGGCGGTATGCACAGGGCGGTCCTGATACGTGCACCTGTAACTCTTAACGCTCACCCACTACAGACAATTCGCTGAGTTCCGAGTGGAGGAAAGCAAAGGTATTGGAGTTTGCCTGTGCCCTGGAAACGTAGCTCAAGGGTGGAGTTGCCTGACATGCAAGCCGGATCATGGGGCTCAATAGAAACGACGGAGAAAGATAAGAGGACTCTGAAAGGGAAAGAAACCCTTGACTCTGGAATCTGGCTGGGAGTCCGAAACTTTCAACCCAACAGATAAAATCGAAATTGCCTACAGAAGTAATTCTTCTCCTAGACATCTCAAACAAGAATGTCAAAAAACAAGCCATGCTTCCTTAGAGCGACATGTTTGCAGGCCTGAGTTTAACTGTGTTAGCCCTCTTCTCTCACCCCTAAATCTTAACCATGCACCTCACAAAGCCACTTTACAATTTGATTTGCAAAAAAGATGCGTTCAGTCGGGCATGGTGGCACATGCCTTTAATCCCAGCACTTGGGAGGCAGCGGCAGGTGGATCTCTGTGAGTTCAAGGCCGGCCTGGTCTACAGAATGAGTTCCAGGACAGCTGAGGCTACAAGAAGACCCTGTCAACAACAAGAACAACAACAACAACAACAACAAAAGCATTCAGCTTGGCATTGGTGGCTCATGCCTTTAATTCCAGCACTTTGGAGGCAGATCTTTGAGATCCAGGCCAGCCTGGTCTACATAGTGAGTTCCAGGCTACTTTGGTCAATCGGTCAGAGCTTACATGCAACAAAGATTAATTATCAAATCTGCCCTGCATGAGTCACTGAGAGATGCTTCTTTTTCCTGTCAGAGCCCTGATCCCACCTGTGAGGCAGGTTTTCTCCGTGGTCTTGTCAGGTAGCAGGGACAGAGGCTTACAACTCCACTCTGTTCACAGCAGCCTGAGGAGATCCCTTCATCTTTTAGAAATCTTAACTCAGGAGAAAGTGTCTTTGTCTTCAACACACAAAAAAGATAATTTCAGGGTTAGTGTATGAAACAATTAGAATTTCTTAAATTGAAAGAAAGAAAGGTGCTCAGGGAAATAATAAAACACCCCTAAGAGTATAGGTGTGGGCTTCTCATTATGGGTGTCACAGTTTATTAAAGGGCATTTTAACATAGACTTTAAGCATAGGGAAAGAATAAGACATACTCAAATGTGGGTGTGGACTTCTCAAGGAAGCATCAGCAGTTTGCCTTCTCAGCAGTCATACACATTCTCAAGCTATATCTCAAATGGTTGCTAAAAGCTCCCCTACCCCTCTCTTTCAGAAACTACAAGTGGCATTATAGATTTTTAAGCTGGTTCTGGAGTTGCTTTGAATAGGATTATAGTTGGATAAAGTAAAACTGGGTGATAGAGCTTTAAAACATAGCCTTTTACTATAAAGGAGGTTTCTAGAGAGATTCCTAGAAAATTATGTTTATAGCTGGAGAAAGAGAAAGGCCTAACGCAAAGCTGCTGTACTGCAATCCCTGATCTTCAGCTGGCAAAAGGCCGAACGGACTTGAGTGAGGGGCTCCTTCTCCTTCCCACATCTCCTTTCTTTTTGATCTTTTCGAGACAGAGTCTCCCTGTAGCCCCAGCTGTCCTGGAACTCACTCTGTAGACCAGGCTGGCCTTGAACTCACAAAGATCCGCCTGCCTCTGCCTCCCCAGTGCTAGGATAAAAGGCGTGTGCCACCACTCCGAGCAATGTTTAGGATTCTTGATCCTGGGAGTGTAGTTCAGCATACCACATTTCACCAGCTCCCCCTAACCCCTTAAAAAAACTGAAATTCTGGAGACAGTGTAAAAGTCATCTTCCTGCTGAGTTAATCTTGACTGCCAATTAAGGGTGACAATTGCAATTTGTGTGGTCCGGATACCTTTCCTTTGTTATGAATTCTTGGGGTTAGAGAAAGAATACAGGTGGAGTCTTTTTTTTTTTTTTTTTTTTTGTCTTTTTGAGTAAAGGTCTCCCTTTTACTCCCTGTCCTGGAGCTCTCTATGTAGACCAGACTAGCCTTGAACTCACAGAGATCCACCTACCTCATCTGGGATTAAAGGCATGCGCCTTTCATTTTGTCATTTTTATTTTATGACTGTATTGTCCGCATGTGTGTAAGTCCATCCATGTCAGGCAATGCCCAGAGAGATCAGGAGAAGGTGTCAGATCCCCTGGATGGTTGTTAGCTGCCTTGTGGGTGCTGGGAATCAAACCCAGGTCCTTTGCAAGAGCAATCGGGACTCTTCACCGCTGAGACATCTCTCCAGCCTGAGCCCTCTCCTTTTAAGCTTATCTTCCATCCCTCAGTTCTTTATTTTTTTTTATATTTTTTTAATTTTATTTATTTTTTATGTGTATGAGTGTACTGTCTGCATGTACTTGCTACTGTGATCAACTCCTTGGATCGCAGCATGTACTGCACCCGTGTCGTGCAATGCCACGGAGGTCAGAAGAGGGTTTTGGATTCCCCTGGAACTGGAGTTAAAGATGGTTCTCAGCCGCCATGTGGATGCTGGGGATCGAACCCAGGCCCTCTCCAAGAGCAGTGGGTGCTCTTAACCACTAGGCCATCTCTCCAGCCCCTCATCCCTCAGTTCTTACCTGGTAGAAAAAGAAATATTCTAGGAAGTGAATTATCCATCCAATTGAGCTGGTTCTCTGGGCAATCCCCCCCTTCTGTTCACATCATGTGGGTACATAGCGTTGATACCCAGAAAAGGGGGGGAAGAGACTGGGCGGAAATTGGCTTTCTAGCCAAAGTTAGAAAACTGGAGAGGTTCAGGGCCTCTTTAGAAAGGATAGCATCTGCTGGGCATGGTGGTGCACGCCTTTAATCCTAGCACTTGGGAGGCAGAAGCAGGCGGATCTCTGAGTTCAAGGCCAGCCTGGTCTACAGAGGAGTTCCTGTCTCGAAAAAAAAAAAAAAAAAAAAAAAAATCCTAAACATGTCTAATCCTGTCTTTGCATTGCCTAATGATCTATTCTTTTATTTATTTACTTAGTTATTTGTTGGGGGGGGTGTGAATCAGGGGCACACACATGTCCTGTCATGTGTGGAAGTCACAGGACAACTTAGAGGGGTTAGTTCTCTTCTTCCACCACGTGGGTCCCAGGGATTGAATGCCTGGGTTTTACCCACTGAGATGTCTTGATGACCCCAGATGATATATTCTGATCTGATGTATTCTTTGGCACAAATAATATTCCATGTACCTCCTGATTTATGAAGCTTTCTGCCCCTCCTCCTCCTCTTTATTATTGTTCTCCAAGAAACATTAGAAATTGGGTAACTATGTTGATTATTTTGGCAACCACCCAGAGGCTTAGTATGCAGGAGATGCGAGCAGAGTATTAGCTCTGGGTGTGCTGACAAGATCTGCTTCTGTTTCATATCTGTGACTCTGTTTTGTTTTGTTTTTTTTTTTTGGTCTTTTCGAGACAGGGTCTCCCTGTAGTCTCAGCTGTCCTAGAACTCACACTGTAGACCAGGCTGGCCTTGAACTCACAAAGATCCACCTGCCTCTGCCTCCCAAGTGCTAGGATTAAAGGCGTGCGCCACCACGCCCGGCCATATCTGTGACTCTGTCAATGCATCACCTACAGCTCTTTTCTGTAAGGGAGAGATTTTAAGGAACCACTAGTGTCTATTTATTTGGAAATGCAATGAACGCTAGCCTGGTGCTGGTAACGTAACACCAGTTAAACTTAATTAGTGTAATTAACTTACACAGTCAATTAACAGTTTTCAGGGCTGGAGTATGGCTCAGTAATAGAGCACTTGTCTGGCATGGGCAAAGTTCTGTGCTCTATCCTCACAAAATGAAACAAAACAAAAATGTCCAAGCTGTCTTGTAGTCACTGTTAATATATGCTGCCATGTTCTAGCTCTTTGTATGTTTGTTTTTTGTTGTTTGTTTGTTTGTTTGTTTTTGAGACAGGGTCTCCCGGTAGCCCCAGCTGGCCTGGCCTGGAACTCACTCTGTAGACCAGGCTGGCCTTGAACTCAGAGAGATCCGGCTGCCTCTGCCTCCTGAGTGCTGGGATTAAAGGCGCGCGCCGCCGTGCCTGGCTTGTTCTTGCTCTCTTTTTAAAAATTACAGTTGCAAGCCGGGCGTCGGGTGTGTGCGGCAACGCCTTTAATCTAACCACTTGGGAGGCAGAGCTAGGGCAGAGGGGCAGTAGATCTCTGTGAGTTCAAGGCCAGCTTGGTCTACAGAGGTGAGTTTCCGGACAGGGCTGGGGCGGCCACAGGGCGACCCTGTCTCGGAAAAGACAAAAAAAAAAAAAAAAAAAAAAAAATCTACAGTTGCGAACGCGTAATCCTAGCACTTGGGAGGCAGAGACAGGGTGGGGGAGCATGGGGAGGTCAAGGGGCAGCCGGGGGCCAGAGGGAGTTAGGGTCCCGGGCAGCGGGGGCCAGAGGAGACCCGGCGCGAAAAAGACCAAAAACATAAGAAATAACGAACAAATAAATAACTAAATACATAAATAACATAAATAAAATTACAGTTGCTATAGTCAGGTGGGATAATCCTTACCTGTTCCTCCTTTTGGAGGGCAGATAGAAAATGATGATTGCCCTTTTTCCTGCGGCTTGCCTTCTCTCTCACTGGTGAGTTTGTCTTGCTACTGTGATCAACTCCTTGGATCTCAGCATGTACTGAGATGCACAGATCTCCTGGACTCCATCGGGCCTTCAGCACCAGACTGGGGCTACTGAGACATCCAGCCTTGTGGACTGAGCAGTTCCCTGGATTCTCAGCCTCTCTATTGCGGTGCGGACTCCTTGGACTCTATCCCTTGAGCAAATTAATAAATCTGTATATAGATAACAAAAAAAAAAAGAAAATAAATGATTGCGAGTTGGGCCTGATACATGTGATGGTTAATCCTGGTTGTCACCTTGACCTGGGACTAAGGAACAAATAAGAGAAACGGGTCTTCTGATTGGAGACCGCCTCAACCCAGATGACCCACCCCCAAATGTGGGGTGTTACCTTATGCAGGGGCAGGCAGTATACAAGGCCACGGCAGAAGGAGCTGCGTCCCTTTTTTTCTGCGGTTTGCCTCTCTCATCTGGTGAATTTGTCTTGCTGCTCTGATCAACCTTTCGGATCCCAGTCGTGTACTGAGGACCGGCAGAAAAGCTCTCCTGGAATCCATTCGGGCCTTCAGCACTAGATTGGGACTACTGAGACATCCAGCCTTGCGGACTGAGCAGTTCCCTGGATTCTCTCGGCCTTTCTAGTGTGGTGCAGCTACTGTTGGACTCCTTGAACTCTGTCACGTGAGCAAATCAATAAATTGTATATAGCTATATATATTCGTCCTGTTACTTCTGTTTCTTTAGAGAACCCTGACTAATACAATACATGATTAGCATCTCTGCTTAATCAGGACTTGGAACACCCTGATTGCTCCTTTCTGATTCTCTGAAAAAAAAAAAATTACAGTTGTGTGATGTCATGCGGCTATGGCGGTGTCAGGCTGGAGGAGATGATGGCGGTCTCCACAGACAAACTATGAAAACAGAATATAGCCTGAAAGTAGAATGTGGACCTAAATACCCAGAAGCTCCTCCATCAGATTTGTAACAAAAATTAATATGAATGGAATAAATCCAGTGGAATGGTGGATGCACGGAGCATACCAGTGTTAGCAAAATGGCAAAATTCCTATAGCATTCAAGTTGTGCTTCAAGAGCTAAGACATCTAATGATGTCCAAAGAAAACATGAAGCTTCCACAGCCACCAGAAGGACAGACGTACAGCAATTAATTTTAGTGAATCTCAAACTTGTCTTAAATCAACAACCTTCTACTCATGTTAATGTCTTGAATAAATATCACAATGCAAAATACCCACACATTAAGTAAAAGAATTCCAGCTGGTAAACATGACCCAGACATTTATAAGAATATATTAATATGTGTATACCTATTACGTGTTCAGGTAACGGGAGGAAATGTTGCACAATTTTCTTTCTCTTGTTAAGGTGTTGTCATTTAAACATGAACCTGGAGTATCAAAACTGAATTCAGATTACAAGCCACAAGCACGGCCAGGAACGTCAGATGGCGGTGGAGATTTTCATGTTTCCGAAAACTGAAATCTCAAGAAGGAAGAACAGAAATGGCATGCTTTATCCATCTTACTTAGAGAGCTGCAGTGGAAATGGTTTACAGTAGCAGGTACAATGGAGATTGTCACAAATTGTGTTAATTTTTGCAGAGGTGTGGGTGCTGACTACTAGTAGTATCAGAAATAGGTTCAGGATTGTTTTGATACCTGTATTTATAATAAAAAGATGTTTGGGGAGCTGGGTGTGGTGGAGTGTACACCTTTAATCCTAGCACTTGGGAGGCAGAGGCAGGCGGATCTTTGTGAGTTCAAGGCCAGCCTGATCTAAGGAGTGAGTTTCAGGACAGCTGGGGCTACAGGGCGACCCTGTCTCGAAAAAGACCCCCCCCCCCAAAAAAAAAGATGTTTGGGGAATTGATGAATTTCTGTTAAAAGCTATTCCCATTTGTTACATGTAAGAGACAAGATAATATTTGTTTACAGTCTCTGTTTAATACACCATGCTTTTAAGTTTTAAGTGAAGTCAACAACAAAAATTACAGTTATTGCCCGTGTGGTGGCGCACACCTTTAATCTTGGCACTTGGGAGGCAGAGGCAGGTGGATCTTTGTGAGTTCAAGGCCAGCCTGGTGTACAGAGAGAGTTGTGAGTTCCAGGACAGCTGGGGTTACAGGGAGACCCTGTCTCGAAAAGAGCAAAAAAAAAAAAAAAAAAAAAAATTACAGTTATCTATTTGTGTGTGGGTGTGGTGGGGCATGGAAATGTGCCTGCGCATGGCACAGCACGTGGAAGGAGGCTTGTTCTCTTTACCATGTAAGTCTCAAGGATAGAACTCAGGCCATCGGCCTTGACAGCAAGTGCTTTCACTTGCTGACCTATTTTGCAGGCCCTTCCTTCTGCCGTGGCTGTAGGGAGTTGTGAGAAACCTGTGGTCTTTTTTTTTTTTTTTAATTACATTTCATTTATTTTGTTTGTGCATGTGGGGAGTACAGGTGCCATGGCATATGGGTGAAGGTCAGAGGATAATGGAGTTAGTTCTGTCCATCCACCATGTGGACTCTGGGGATTGAACTCAAAGTTTGTTCAGTGTGGTGGCAAGCAACTATACCCACTGAGGCATGCCAATGGCCCCTTGAAGGGCATTAAATGAGAAAACATGTGGAAACTCTTACGTTCAGTACAGGAGCAGTAAAATTAGAATCTATGAATCTTGCCTCAAAATGTTACTGATCTCTTTATAATGTTAGTGTATTTTTCTTTTTTCATTGAATTTCTGTAAATTGCATACATTTTATTTTGATTGTATTTAGATCCCCTCCCCTGTCTGCACTCCTGCTTATACCCTCAGACCAATTTCATGAACCTTAAGAGACTGACTCGCCGGGCACGGTGGTGCACGCCTTTAATCCTAGCACTTGGGAGGCAGAGGCAGACAGATCTTTGTGAGTTCAAGGCCAGCCTGGTCTACAGAGTGAGTTCCAGGACAGCTGGGACTACAGGGAGACCCTGTCTCGAAAAGACCAAAAAAAAAAAAAAAAAAAAGACTGACTCTCAGCACTCAGGAGGCAGAGGCAGGCAGATCTCTATGAGTTTAAGGCCAGCCTGGTCTACTAAGTGAGTTCCAGGATAGCTGGGGCTGCAGGGAGACCCTGTCTCAAAAAGAAAAAAAAAGAGAGAGAGAGCGAGACTGATTCTCCCCTCCCCAGCAGCCATCAGTTCCTCGGGTAGGGGTCGGCTCCTACCCGCTTCCCCATGTCTGGCTGGGATTTTTGTCTGGCTTGAGCTTCCATGGGCGTTGTATATGCTGTCACCATTGCTGTGAGTTTGTATGAGTAACTTCCCAGCCATCTGAAAAACTCTATTTCTTTGTGGTCATTCACCACCTCTGACTCTTAAATCTTCCTGACCCCTCTTCCAAAACAATTCCTGAGCCTTTGGAGGCAGAAGTTTAATATAGGCATCCAATTCAGGGCTAAATACTCTGCAGACTCTTACTCTGCATGTTGGGTGGTTGTGGGTTTCTGTGTTAATCACTATCTGCTGCATAAGGAAGCTTCTCTGGTGAGAGTTGAGAGATGCATTTATCTAGAAGTTTAAAAATAAATCATAGCCGGGCGTGGTAGCACACGCCTTTAATCCTAGCACTTGGGAGGCAGAGGCAGGCGGATCTTTGTGAGTTCAAGGCCAGCCTGGTCTACAGAGTGAGTTCCAGGACAGCTGAGGCTCCAGGGAGACCCTGTCTCAAAAAGACCAAAAAAAAAATAAAAAATCGTTAGGCGTCACTTTAATACTATATCTATGTATTAGAATAATAGTATTGGGTTTTCACCTATCTAGCCACAGGTTCCTAGCTTTGATACTAATGTTAGGTACGGGCTCTGTCTTATGAAGTGGACATTAATCTTATGTTTCCATTACTTCCTACTGAGTCTTGAAAATACCTTGACCTTTGCAACTTGATCCTAACCTATGTCTGAATTTTCCCCAACTCCAAGCTGCTGGATTCTGAACACCTGCTATTTCCTGTGCTTGGAAACAACAGCATCCCATCATCCTTCACAACTCAGTTCCAAGACAGCTTCCTCTAGGAAAGTTTTGATCATGTTCTCAAGGCCTTTGCCAGGATCCTCCAGGGTAAGGTACCCTGTCTCACTCCCCACTCTACTGCCAGCCCTTTTACATCCTAGAGCAACAGTGTGGCATTCCGCTTGCTCACAGAAGTATTAATTCTCTTAGAATGAAGGTCTGCAGAGTTGTGATTCTCAAAAATTGTATAATATATTTTGTGTGTGTAATATTTTTTTCTTGCTGCTGATTTATTTAATCATCTGCTACTATGGAGATACTTCTTCATTTACCAGATTGGCACCTGGAAACAGCTCATTAATCACCACCCACCACTATGTTAAGAGCTTTGAAAGGTCCTCTTTTCTCTAGTTCCTATCATATTTCAGGTTGTGATTGACCCCTCTTTGCTTTATTTTAAGTCAAATCAAGGTTTCTAGTTTTATTTTATTAGAACTTGAACTTGAAGATGATTTGTTGCTACCACTGGAACAATAGAGAGAGTGGCATTCATATGCATCTGAAAGGAGCCTGTGATGTCTATGAACAGCACCCTCCTATTTTATTTTCTTGCACTCCCAACCTGAATGAGTAATGGCCCTCCTCATTGTAAAGTAAAACAATAGGAAGCTATTTTCCACTCATCACATCAGCATACACACACACACACACACACACACACACATGTATATATGTATGTATATATGTATGTAGGTAGGTATAAGGTTAAGTGTTATTCTAAAGCCAGAAAAGGAAGCCAGGCACACTGGCACAGAACTGTAATCACAGAACTTATGAGTCAAAGGCAGGCAAATCACAGTCAAGTTCAAGGCCTGCCTTGTCTATACAGGAGGCTCCAGTCAAGACTACACAGTGAGACCTGTGACAAAAAGATCAAATTAATACATAACAACTAATAAATAAAAATAAAGATACCAAAAGAAAAACTGACTGTAAATAGCTTCTGTTTCTTCTACTGTACTTTCAACACAGATCACTCCTGACACTAGAACTATGGGTTTTCTTCCAATATTAAGCAGCAGTCAGTTCCATAGAGGATGTCAGTTGGGCATCCCCTAATTCAGTTCAGTTCTGACACTGTATACCTGGAGGTAGCATCAGACACCATAGGTTAAGGACTCAGTCCCCAGGACTACTTGCCTACACTCCTAGTTTTACTGGTGCTTCTGAGCAGCTACAAATCAGGGAGCCATCACCTGTCCTCAGGTTCCACTATTTTGCTTGAAGAATTTATAGGGGAAACTTTCATTTGCCAGTTTACTATAAAGGATATGTATTGGTAATGGAAAGGATACAGATAAAGAGATACACAGAGCAAGGCGTAGTTGGAGGGACCTGGGGCTTCCACGCCCTCTCCAAGGGTATCACTCTCCAGGAACCTCTACAAGTTCAGCTACTTAGAAGTTCTACCAATTGTCCTTTTGGGTTTTTATGGAGCCACCATTGCTTAGGCATGATTGAAAAATAGATGACTGTGTAGAAAGGTGAGCAGACAAAAGGGCACACGCTGATGTTAATACACGGAGTGGGGAAACCCAGTCAGGCCTGTCTGTTCAGATTCTTCTTGACTCTGTGAGCCATTCCTTTCTCTCAGGTATGGGGCACATTCTTATTTGCATGGGGAGAGGAGGTCTCATGATCTAAAGATTTGCATGTAAATTTTTAGAACCAGCTCCAAGAGAAAAAGAGTATGGGGAAATTAGTTCCTATCTGACTTAGAGGGGCAAATTTATCATTTTAATGTTCTAGCTTGGGGAGGAAGTTATGAGCCAAGAACCATGGATAATAACAAAATAAATATATATTTGGTTATAATGTGATATATATATATATATATATATATATATATATATATAGCATAACATGGTCAGTGTTTATGAGGAAGCAGGCACTTATATTGTATTTTTTTTTTATTTCTGTATGTGTACGAATGTACTGTCTGCATGCAAGTCTGTGCACCCGTGTCGTGCAATGCCGCGGAGGTCAGAAGAGGGTGTTGGATTCCCCTGGAGCTGGAGTTCTCCTGGAATTGGAGCTTCAGACGGTTCTCAGCTGCCATTTGGGTGCTGGGGATCGAACCCAGGTCCTCTGCAAGAGCGGTCGGCGCTCTTAACCGCTAGGCCATCTCTCCAGCCCCACTTATATTGTATTTATGGGCATCCAAATTATATAACTTCTTTGAAAGAAATGTATATCAAACTTTTAAGCATATATGCCTCATGTCCCTAGAATTCATCCCCCAAATCATTTGAACATTTCTAAAAGCCGGATGTATACTTTTCTTCATTATATCATGCTGGTCTTCACTGGAAAGACCAGGTGTGACCTCAAGGTCTGTTGAAGAGAAGTTGCAAGTGTAAAATGGCATGCCAGTCCAGGATTTTGTAAGACTAGGGAGCTCTAGTGGTCCTGATGTTGGTGCCATGCCTAAGATACAGTGTTATGTTGGCTGGAGAGATGTTTCAGTGATTAAGAGCATTGGTTGCTCTTGCAGAAGATCTGGGTTCCGTTCCCAGCACTCACATGGCAGTTAACAACTGTCCATAACTCCAGTTCCAAGGGATCTGATGCCCTCTTCTGGCCTCTGCAGGCACTGCACTCATGGGTGCACTCACATACATGGAGGGAAAACACACACATAAAAATCAATTGGTTTATAATAAGATATAATTAGATGATGCCAAGTATAGAAAGAGTATGTGTTTAAATAAAATATATGTTGCCAGGCGTGGTGGCACACGCCTTTAATCCTAGCACTCAGGAGGCAGAGGCAGGTGGATCCCTGTGAGTTTTAAGGCCAGCCTGGTCTACAGAGTGAGCTCCAGGCCAGCTGGGACTATAGGGAGGAAGACCCTGCCTCAAAAAGATCAAAAAAATATGTTAAGTATTTATAAGCTGTCTTTATTTGTACAACATCGCCGGGCATGGTGGCACATGCCTTTAATCCTAGCACTTGGGAGGCAGAGGCAGGCGGATTTTTGTGAGTTCAAGGCCAGACTGGTCTACAGAGTGAGTTCCAGGACAGCTGGGGCAACAGGGAGAACCTGACTTAAAAAGACAAAAAAAAAATTTGTACAATATAAAAATGTACACACTGTACAATATATCAAAATATATCATATATGATGTTATGTATAGGTATGCATGAAAAGAGAAAGGGAAACCGGGTATGGTGGCACACGCCTTTAATCCCAGCACTCGGGAGGCAAAGGCAGGTGGATCTCTGTGAGTTCAAGGTGACCGGTCTACATAGTGAGTTCCAGAACACCTGGAGCTATAGGGAGACCCTGTCTCAAAAAGACCAGAGAGAGAGAGAGAGAGAGAGAGAGAGAGAGAGAGAGAGAGAGAGACTTAAAAGATAAATAAGAAATTAGTAATAGTCCTTATCCTCATGAGAGAAGCTATTCAATTAAAACTTTTTTTTACTGTACTTTCATACAACCTTCTAATTACTTATTTTGGAAATGTAATAAAATATGTACATATTCAGGTAATACTGCAAGGTTTCTGATGAGAAACAACCATTCCTCACTCTACCAAGTCTCATGGCCAAATGCTACTCTCTACAGACAACCATTTTTTAGCTTAGTTGGAAGATACTTATTTTCATATACTAATAATAGTTTTTTTTTTATGTTTTCCCATTTAGATATTGTCTATGAACGTCTTGCTATAGATCTCACTTGTGACACCCCCCACACTCTCTTGCTCTCTCTCTATTCTCCCATCATATATGATGACATATACAATGAAATCACTGTTTATTGGGCACTTTAATTATAGGTATGGAAATACTCTCTATAGCTAAGCTATAGGGTATATTATGCCAGCATTTTCTTTTCATAAAGCTTTGAGTTAATAATTTCTCATTTATTTTGTCTTCCATGTTTCTGTCATGAATTTAGTCACAAAATTTCTCATCTAACTATAAAATTCTCATCTCACAAAATTTCTCACCTAACTATAAAATTTATCAGTTTACATTTGGTCCCATAGAGACATTCTCAGCAGCCTCCTCTTGGCCTGTCATTCTGCATGGATGGAGTTCTGCATGGATGGAGTTCTGTCCCATAAGATCACCCTTTGCAGCATCTGAGAATCCCTCCCACCTTACTTCTCCACATCTTTTTCATTGAACTTGCTAATTCTAGTGGGGTACATCTGAGATAGGGAACATGAGGCAGAAATTTTGAGGCCTACTGTGTACTTATGACACCTTCAACTGTAGAAAATAGTATTTTGAAGTAACACAGTCCCAGAAAAACAAACGACGAATGGTATCCCTCATCTCTGGATGCTGGCATGAAGTACCTAGTTGTAAGGCAAACTGAGAAACGTTAATGTTATATTCGTTGTGATCTGAAAACAACTATGCTCTTATATTGTGAATCCCTTAGCAGGTTCTAGAACTAAGCTACCATTTATTTTCAGAGTTAGGAATTTTTGGTATATGGATGGAGGATATGTATGCATATTTTAGAGTAATATAGGATCAAAGGAATGCAGGGGGAAAAAAAGAAAATAGTATTCTGGAATGCAAATGGGATTATTATTGTTAGCAAAATGTCTATTACTGTTTCTAAAGTTTACATGTATTTTTTTTACTTATTTTATGTGTTTGTATGTGTAGGAGTGTGCACGTGCGTATGAAGGACAGGGGACAACTTTCAACAGGTGTTTTCTTTTTTTTTTTAGTCTTTTCGAGACAGGTGTAGTCCCAGCTGTCCTGGAACTCACTCTGTAGACCAGGCTGGCCTCGAACTCACAAAGATCCACCTGCCTCAGACTCCCGAGTGCTAGGATTAAAGGCGTGCGCCACCGTGCCCGGCACAACAGGTGTTTTCTAAAGATTGAACTGAGGTCATCAGGCTTGGAGGCAGGCACTTTATCAGCTGAGCCATCTCCTGAGCTCAAATATTTCTATTATTATTTCTATTATTATTATTATTATTATTATTATTACTATTATAAAAATTTCAAGTTTGGCTGGTGGCTCAAGGATGTAATGGGGTCACAGGCACTTGTCATACTTTTGCTCTGTTTTCATGATGATGACAGTGATGTCCCCACTGTAGCTAGCTCCAGGGCAGTTGCAGCAGCTGGATGGTCACAGTTGGCAGAAACTGGACCATATGGCCGATCCTAGCTGCTTGGAAGGCTGGAAGACTGAGTATGCGACCTTTTCAGCATGCATTATGGGCATCGATCCCTGTCAATATGGAAGAAAGACTTGGGGGAATGCCAACTTATAGCACCAGTGCATTGTGCATATTTGAAAATGTCTTCTTTCCAGAGTTATCATTTGACTCCGTATAGAATTCGAGATCAGAAAGCATTTTGTCCTCAGAATTGTGAAAGCATAATTATATCATAGATTCTGATATTTTACTGTCAAATGCTTGATGCTATTCTGATTCCCAGTTACTTCTATGTGATCATCATGGTTAATAATCGACTGTTCACTTGATAGAATGTAGAATCATCTGGGAGGCAATTGTCTAGGCATGTCTGCAAGGGAGTTTCTGGATTGGGAGGACTCACCCTAAATGTGAGCAGAATAAAAAGGGAAAGCAGGTGAACACCATCATCTCTCTACTTCCTGCTGGCAGAAGCAATGCGACCAGCTGCCTCACACTCCCACCACCATGCCCCCACAAATGGTAAAGGCTCCTTGCCTCCAAACTGGGATATCTGCAGGAAGAGAGGCGATAAGGCCCTGCTGTTGAAGACCTGATATAAACATGGGAAAGATGTATGGAGACCGCACTTGCAAGTATACAGATGGTCTCTGGGATGCCAGAGAGTGTTACCAAAGACTACTAAACCAATAAAGCAAATATGGTCTCCCTGAGTCAAGCAAGACTCCTCCGTCAGCACCAGCTACACCTCATCTGCCTGGAAATACTGTGCAGCAGTGGCAGCCATATGTCTGTATATCCCAAATCTAATTGGCTATTAGCTCTCTCCTTGGAGGAAACCCAGGCTGATGCCACAAGCTTACATCCTCTAATGGTTGAGAATGTTATAACCACACGAAGACCCTGCCATACTTAACAGAAGAAAATGTAAATCATGGATTACCATACCACCCAAACATCTGTTATCTATACCAAAGTAACCTACCATAAAATTAGTACTGTTTAAATACCTATATATCTAATTGTGTGTGCTTCATTAGTAGGATCGAAAGGCTATATATATACTGTTTAATACCTAAATATTAATTGCATGTGCTTCATTAGTAGGATCGAAAGGTTATGGCTGGACAAGAAGCTGGAGCCCATGAAAGAAAACAGCCAGAACTGACTAGAGACCAAGACATCAGCTCCAGAGAAAAGTAGAGTGTTTTGCTTCTCATCCACCTGTGCCCCTTTTCTAAGCCTAGGGAACAATCTGCGAAGAGGGGGGTGGTAGAATGTAAGGGCTTTGATTGGGGTTAATGGTGAAAACAACAAATTAGACTGGACACTCATTTGATCAACTTTATATACATATCCTAACATGTAGGGAGAGAAAGGTAATAACTCCCTGGGAAATGAATTGAAGATATAATATATATATATATAATATATATATGTATATATATATATATATACATATAATCATATTCCCTTTAATTCATTTAATTAAATTAATTCATTTATTACCTTTAATTCATTCATGTAGGATAAAAGTATGAAATAGTATGAATAAGAGTCTGTATGTTTGGGTTAAGGAAAGTTCATGAAAGTATTGTAAGCTATTACTCACATTGCTGTGAGACAAGTTAGCAGACTAGCATCTCTGGCTTTAAAGCTAAGCAGTGTCTTTTGATCAATTTGACAGGTAAAGAAAATGTGAAGGAGACAGATTGTGGCCAGATGTGCAGTGGGAAAAGGCTAAGTCTAAATTCCAGAGAGCAAAAAGGATTCCAAAGGGGAACAGGCCAGGCCAGGCGAGGTGTTCCACAGCTGTCAGGGGCACATTGCTATAGAAAGGAGAAACAAGCCTTTTTGGTATTTTGTTTTGGTTTTTTCTTTTTAAATCACTGTAAAATTTACAGCATTTTTTAGTTTGAATTTTTAACACACCCCTACCTACATGAAGGCACATTTCAGTAAAATTTTAGAATCTAATATGGTAACCATCTTTCTATTTCCAGGAAATAGAAAGATGGTTACCATATTAGATTGTAGAAAGATCCAGTTTGAATTGGGGCTAGTTTTTTGTATTTTAATTTTTTTTAATTTATTATTTTTTATGTGTATGAGTGTATTGTCTGCATGTAGATCAGTGCACCCGTGTGGTGCAATGCCGTGGAGGTCAGAAGAGGGCGTCGGATTCCCCTGGAACTAGAGTTAAAGACGGTTCTCAGCCGCCATGTGGGGCTGGGAATAGAACCCGGGTCCTCTGCAAGAGCAGTCTGCGCTCCTAACCACTGAGCCATCTCTCTAGCCCGGGGACTAGTTCCTAGCTAGCATCCCTCAGGGCATTGCCCTAAAGAGGAGCAAACAACAACATGGCCTAGGTGCGTGATGCTGGGTGGGGCAAAGGTGTACAGTGGTGTGGAGTTGGGGGGCCTATGATTGGCTCTGGGGACTGACGTCATTTGGTTTATAAAAACAGGCTGTAGCAAGGAATTTCCTAGTAACTCATCACAGAATTCCTGGCCATCGTTTTATTTATTTATTTATTTTGCTGAATTGTAAATATTGTTTAACAAAGGTTCTTATGTATGTATTTTACAAGTTCATATGCACTTTTTACCATTTAACTTTTGTAATGTACAGTAAGCAACTGACTTTAAAGTTTAAATTTATTTTTTTTATTTTATTTATTTATTTTTTTGATGCTTTGTGTATTTCATACATCATTTTCCAATTCAGTTCAGGCATATATCCCCTTCCCTTCCCCCCACCCCACCCCTACCCATCCCAGATCATGCATTCTGCCGTAAGTTTTCTGCATCTTTCTCTTTTTTGTTTTGTTTTGTTTTCATTTTTTTTAACAATAAGTGATAATTTGTGAGTACAAGCATCCTTCATGTAAAACCAATTTGCAAGCAGTTGTGCCCAAACCCACACAGCTCATGGGTCCCACCATCCAGCAGGGGGGCTTGTATCTTTATGCAGTTACTGGATAAATGAGTAATACAATACTTGCTATCCTTTTTTTAGTAGTAGTAGTAGTACAATTGCCGAGAGGTAATTTGGTGTACATTTAACATTTATTTGTGCAATGGTCCCCCCTCCCCCTGCTCATTGTACAGCTTGACAATCCCCTAGTCACCTGGTGTATCAGGAATTGTTTCTTAAAAGGTGCTTGGTCCTGCTCTTTCTATTTTTTAAAACTATTTTTAATTTTATGTGCATGAGTGTTATGCCTGCAAGTATATAAATGTACCTGTGTCATGCAGTGCCTGAGGAAGAAGGTGATGGATCCCACGGAACTGGCATTTTGGATGGTTGTTAGCCACCATGTGAGTGCTGGGAACTGAACCCAGGTCTA
This sequence comes from Rhizomys pruinosus, assembly GCA_009823505.1. NCBI lineage: Eukaryota > Metazoa > Chordata > Mammalia > Rodentia > Spalacidae > Rhizomys > Rhizomys pruinosus. Next base: position 2,732,327 of record VZQC01007422.1, on the reverse strand, counting down.
CAAGAGCAGCTGTTGCTCTTAACCACTGAGCTCCCTGTTCTTTCTCTTGATTACATTGGCCTGTCCTCTTCTTTTTCTTATCCCTTTGGAAAAGGATTTGACTAGTACTGTAGGCTTTGAATTCACAGGGGCAGGAAACTGTCATATGCCTCTTCGACCCTCCCCTCAGCTGAGAGCAGAGTTCCTCAAAGTCCACACCAGAGAAGCCACACAGTCCTCAGAGGCCAGCTCATGTCACTCATGAATCTGGTACACAGCCGGATCAGCATTTCTTCTCACCACTTCCCATAAATGTAGCTCCGTCTTCCAACCTCCGCCTTCTCAGATCAATCACTGCCATCGCCAGCTATCTGGAGATTCAAAGTGTAGAAACCCGTTCTCATGCCTACAAGAAATGGAGAAAATGTCATTTCAGAAGAAATGTCTCCCAGCCTTCTTCTTTATATACTCATCAGTGGGGTCCGGAGCACAGGGCTCTCTCTTACAGTGGGTCTGAAAGAATACCTGAGATGGAGCCACTTATAAAGAACAGATGTTTATTCAGCCCCATGTTTCTGGAGGCTGCAAAGTTAGAGGCTGGGCAGCCACATCTGGTTGAAGGCCTCAAGGTAAGTAGAAAGACAATCATATATGAGAGGAGGGACAATAGGAGACAGATGTCTTAGAATAACCCATTATGGAGATACCAACCCATTCTTTTTTTTAATTTTATTATGTTATGAATGTACTGTCTGCATGTAGGTCTGTGCACCCGTGTCCTGCAATGCTTCGGAGGTCAGAAGAGGGCATCGGATTCCCCTGGAACTGGAGTTAAAGACAGTTCTCAGCCACCATGTGGGTTCTGGGGATCGAACCCAGGTCCTCAGCAAGAGCAGTCGGTGCTCTTAACTGCTAGGCCATCTCTCCAGCCCCAACCAACCCATTCTTGAGTAAACACATTAATCCCTTTGCCAGGGTGGAGCCCCTAAGAACACAAACAGTTCTTAAAGGTCCCATCATCTCCTCACAACCTTACATTGACAATTAAATTTCAATATGAAGCTGAGCATAGTGGTGCAAGCCTATGATCTCAGCAATTTGGAGGCCAGGGCAGAAGGGTCCCAAGTTCAAGTCACCCCTGAAAATCAACGTTGAGTTTAGCTGGGACACATCACTTTGAAACATCAGGACAGGATGTTTGGAACCCAAGAACAATATATAAGGACAAAAGATTTAGGTACTCAATAAAACCTATATTGTATTCTGAATAAATTTAACTTCTGATTAAGTTAAATCAAGGATTTGCTCAGTTATCAAGGTCATTGCTTTAATCTCCTTTCCTCGGGAAAATGACATTTTTCTATTATATACTGAAAAATTCTGAGGCTCCTTTACCTATTCATTAATATTATAAAATTCCAGTTCCAGTATTTTAAATACATACGCATGTGCTCAGGTATGAGATAGTGGTACACACCCATGAGGCTCAGCGTTTGATCCCTAGCACTGCAAAACACACACACACACACACACACACACACACACATGCACACTCACACCCCACACAAAAGAATAAAAAACAAGAACCCCAAGTCTTGGCTCTCTAAAGAGTTTTTCAGTGGAAATTTGTTTAAAAATCAACCTGTATTCAAATCTAAACCCATGGCACTGCCTGTGGAGCATCTGATCAAGAATTGCTCAGATTCTGTACTGTGAGTCACACCTTCGTTTGCTTCCTTGAGCCCAGCACGTAAGTTCTGAACAAGCACATTTCCTGTGACACACTTGAAATCAATTAATTTATGAAAACCGTGGACAGTCAAAAATGCTGGCAGATGCCTATGTGCGTTACATGCCTCCCCCGCCCTGGCAGGGCTACATGGCAGCAACATACAGGACAGTGGCTTGCTTGCTTTCTATTTTTTAATTTTCTTTATTTTTTTCTCTTCCTCTCTTCCTCCCTCTTTCCCTTCCCTCCCTTCCTCCCTTCCTCCCTTCCTCTTCCTTCTTTTTTTCCAGGTTTCTTTCTTTCCTGATATCACTATTTAGCTCAGGATGGCTTTGAACTAAGATCCTCTTATATCTGGAGTGCTGGGATTTCAGGCATGTGCTGGCTAGAACAGTGGTTTAAAAACTTTTTTATATTCAAACTTTTGTTGGTATTTAAAATCTTCAATACCTTAAAACAAGAGAGCCATGTATAAAACAGACAAAGAAGCTGGGTGTGGTGGCGCGTGGTGGCGCACGCCTTTAATCCTAGCACTCGGGAGGCAGAGGTAGGCGGATCTTTGTGAGTTCAAGGCCAGCCTGGTATACAGAGTGAGTTCCAGGACAGCCTGAGGCTCCAGGGAGAACTTGTCTCAAAAAGACAAAAAAAAAAAAAAAATCACTGCAGTCATCCCAGGCCAGTCCTGACATGCTAAGGGATTCACCAGCATCCCAATCTGTGGAATCAACAGAGGGGCCTGTGTCAAGGCCTAATGCCAGTCAGCCTAAGCCGTTCAGAGATGCTCAGCTCAGAAGCTGATCATCATTTCCACAGTTCACAATGTGAGCTTGCAGGATATTGCTGGCCATGTCTAATTCTATAATCTGTTTATCATGCNTTTGAAAGAAATGTATATCAAACTTTTAAGCATATATGCCTCATGTCCCTAGAATTCATCCCCCAAATCATTTGAACATTTCTAAAAGCCGGATGTATACTTTTCTTCATTATATCATGCTGGTCTTCACTGGAAAGACCAGGTGTGACCTCAAGGTCTGTTGAAGAGAAGTTGCAAGTGTAAAATGGCATGCCAGTCCAGGATTTTGTAAGACTAGGGAGCTCTAGTGGTCCTGATGTTGGTGCCATGCCTAAGATACAGTGTTATGTTGGCTGGAGAGATGTTTCAGTGATAGAGCATTGGTTCTCTTGCAGAAGATCTGGGTCCGTTCCAGCACCACATGGCATTAACAACATGTCCATAACTCCATTCCAAGGATATCTGATGCCCTCTCTCTGGCCTCTGCAGGCACTGCACTCATGGGTGCACTCACATACATGGAGGGAAACCACACAAATAAAAAAATCATTGGTTTATAATAAGATATAATTAGATGATGCCAAGTATAGAAAGAGTATGTGTTTAAACTAAATATATGTTGCCAGGCGTGGTGGCACCACGCCTTTAATCCTAGCACTCAACGGAGGCAGAGGGCAGGTGGATCCCTGTGGAGTTTTAAGGCCAGCCTGGTCTACAGAGTGAGCTCCAGGCCAGCTCGGGACTATAGGGAGGAAGACCCTGCCTTCAAAAAGATCAAAAAATATGTTAAGTATTTATAAGCTGTCTTTATTTGTACAACATCGCCGGGCATGGTGGCACATGCCTTTAATCCTAGCACTTGGGAGGCAGAGAGGCAGGCGGATTTTTGTGAGTTCAAGGCCAGACTGGTCTACAGAGTGAGTTCCAGGGACCCTGTCAAAAAGACCAAAAAAAAAAAAAAAAAAAAAAATTTGTACAATATAAAAATGTACACACGTACAAATAACAAATATCAACATTCATATATGATGTTTATGTATAGGTATGCATGAAAAGAGAAAGGGAAACCGAGGTATTGGTGGCCACGCCTTTAATCCCAGCACTCGGGAGGCAAAGGCAGGTGGATCTCTGTGAGTTCAAGTTGACCGGCTTCTACAATAGTGAGTTCCAGAACACCTGGAGCTATAGGGAGACCCTGTCTCAAAAAGACCCGGAGAGGAGGAGAGAGGAGAGAGGAGAGAGAGAGAGAGAGAGAGACTTAAAAGATAAATAAGAAATTAGTAATAGTCCTTATCCTCATGAGAGAAGCTATTCAATTAAAACTTTTTTTTACTGTACTTTCATACAACCTTCTAATTACTTATTTTGGAAATGTAATAAAATATGTACATATTCAGGTAATACTGCAAGGTTTCTGATGAGAAACAACCATTCCTCACTCTACCAAGTCTCATGGCCAAATGCTACTCTCTACAGACAACCATTTTTTAGCTTAGTGGAAGATACTTATTTCATATACATACATAGTTTTTTTTTTATGTTTCCCATTTAGATATTGTCTATGAACGTCTTGCTATAGATCTCACTTGTGACACCCCCCACACTCTCTTGCTCTCTCTCTATTCTCCCATCATATATGATGACATATACAATGAAATCACTGTTTATTGGGCACTTTAATTATAGGTATGGAAATACTCTCTATAGCTAAGCTATAGGGTATATTATGCCAGCATTTTCTTTTCATAAAGCTTTGAGTTAATAATTTCTCATTTATTTTGTCTTCCATGTTTCTGTCATGAATTTAGTCACAAAATTTCTCATCTAACTATAAATTCTCATCTCACAAAATTTCTCACCTACTATAAAATTTATCAGTTTACATTTGGTCCCATAGAGACATTCTCAGCAGCCTCCTCTTGGCCTGTCATTCTGCATGGATGGAGTTCTGCATGGATGGAGTTCTGTCCCATAAGATCACCCTTTGCAGCATCTGAGAATCCCTCCCACCTTACTTCTCCACATCTTTTTCATTGAACTTGCTAATTCTAGTGGGGTACATCTGAGATAGGGAACATGAGGCAGAAATTTTGAGGCCTACTGTGTACTTATGACACCTTCAACTGTAGAAAATAGTATTTTGAAAGTAACACGTCCCAGAAAAACAAACGACGAATGGTATCACCTCATCTCTGGTGCTGGCATGAAGTACCTAGTTGTAAGGCAAACTGAGAAACGTTAATGTTATATTCGTTGTGATCTGAAAACAACTATGCTCTTATATTGTTAATCCTTAGCAGGTTTTAGAATAAGCTACCATTTATTTTCAGAGTTAGGAATTTTTGGTATATGGATGGAGGATATGTATGCATATATTTTAGAAAGTAATATAGGATCAAAGGAATGCAGGGGGAAAAAAAAAAATAGTATTCTGGAATGCAAATGGGATTATTATGTTAGCAAAATGGTCTATTACTGTTTCTAAAGTTTACATGTATTTTTTTACTTTTTTATTTGTGTTGTATGTTAGGAGTGTGCACGTGCGTTGAAGGACAGGGGACAACTTTTCAACAGGTGTTTTCTTTTTTTTTTAGTCTTTTCGAGACGGGTGTAGTCCAGCTGTCCTGGAACTCACTCTGTGGACCAGGCTGGCCTCTCGAATTCACAAGATCCACCTGCCTCAGACTCCCGAGTGCTAGGATTAAAAGGCGTGCGCCACCGTGCCCGGCACAACAGGTGTTTTCTAAAGATTGAACTGAGTCATCAGGCTTGGAGGCAGGCACTTTATCAGCTGAGCCATCTCCTGAGCTCAAATATTTCTATTATTATTTCTATTATTATATTATTATTATTTTATTACATTATAAAAAATTTCAAGTTTGGCTGGTGGCTCAAGGATGTAATGGGGTCACAGGCACTTGTCATACTTTTGCTCTGTTTTCATGATGATGACAGTGATGTCCCCACTGTAGCTAGCTCCAGGGCAGAGTTGCGCAGCGCTGTGATGGTCACAGTTGGCAGAAACTGGACCATATGGCCGATCCTAGCTGCTTGGAAGGCTGGAAGACTGAGTATGCGACCTTTTCAGCATGCATTATGGGCATCGATCCCTGTCAATATGGAAGAAAGACTTGGGGGAATGCCAACTTATAGCACCAGTGCATTGTGCATATTTGAAAATGTCTTCTTTCCAGAGTTATCATTTGACTCCGTATAGAATTCGAGATCAGAAAGCATTTTGTCCTCAGAATTGTGAAAGCATAATTATATCATAGATTCTGATATTTTACTGTCAAATGCTTGATGCTATTCTGATTCCCAGTTACTTCTATGTGATCATCATGGTTAATAATCGACTGTTCACTTGATAGAATGTAGAATCATCTGGGAGGCAATTGTCTAGGCATGTCTGCAAGGGAGTTTCGGATTGGGAGGCTCACCCTAAATGTGAGCAGAAAAATAAAAGGGAAAGCAGGTGAACACCATCATCTCTCTACTTCCTGCTGGCAGAAGCAATGCGACCAGCTGCCTCACACCTCCCCACCACATGCCCCCACACATGTGTAAGGCTCCTTGCCTCCAAACTGGAATATCTGCAGGAGAGAGGGGTAAGGCCTGCTGTTGAAGACCTGATAAACATGGGAAAGATGTATGGAGACCGCACTTGCAAGTATACAGATGGTCTCTGGAATGCCACAGATGTGTTACCAAAGACTACTAAACCCAATAAAGCAAATGTAGGTCTCCTTGAGTCAAGCAAGACCTCCGTCAGCACCAGCTACACCTCATCTGCCTGGAAATACTGTGCAGCAGGGCAGCCCTATGTCTGTATATCCCAAATCTAATTGGCTATAGCCTCTCCTTGGAGGAAAAACCAAGGCTGATGCCAAAGCTTACATCCTCTAATGGTTGGAGATTGTATAAACCACACGAAGACCCGCCCTACTAACAGAAAGAAATGTAAATCAGAATAACCTACCACCCCCAACACTCGTTCTATCCAAAGTAACCTATCCATAACAATAGTACTGTTTAAATACCTATATATCTAATTGTGTGTGCTTCATTAGTAGGATCGAAAGGCTATATATTATACTGTAATACCAAATATTAATTGTGTGTCTTCATTAGAGGATCGAAAGGTTATGGCTGGACAAGCATGGCAGCCCATGAAAGAAAACAGCCAGAACTGACTAGAGACCAAGACATCAGCCCAGAGAAAGTAGATGTGTTTGTTCTCCATCCACCTGTGCCCCTTTTCAAGCCAGGGAACAATTGCGCGGAAGAGGGGGCGTGTGTGAATGTAAGGGCTTGGTGGGGGTATGATGGTGAAACACAACAATTAGATGGGACACTCATTGATCAAACTTATAATACAGATCGCTAACATGTAAGGAGAAGAAAGGTAATAATCGCCCTGGGAAATGAATGAAGATATAATATAATATATATATATATATATATATAGAATATATATTATGTTAAGATATATACATATAATCATATTCCCTTTATTAATTTAATTAAATTAATTCATTTATTACCTTTAATTCATTCATGTAGGATAAAAGTATGAAATAGTATGAATAAGAGTCTGTATGTTTGGGTTAAGGAAAGTTCATGAAAGTATTGTAAGCTATTACTCACATTGCTGTGAGACAAGTTAGCAGACTAGCATCTCTGGCTTTAAAGCTAAGCAGTGTCTTTTGATCAATTTGACAGGTAAAGAAAATGTGAAGGAGACAGATTGTGGCCAGATGTGCAGTGGGAAAAGGCTAAGTCTAAATTCCAGAGAGCAAAAAGGATTCCAAAGGGGAACAGGCCAGGCCAGGCGAGGTGTTCCACAGCTGTCAGGGGCACATTGCTATAGAAAGGAGAAACAAGCCTTTGGTATTTTGTGTTTGGTTTTTTCTTTTAAATCACTGAAACTTTTACAGCATTTTTTAGTTTGAATTTTTAACACACCCCTACCTACATGAAGGCACATTTCAGTAAAATTTTAGAATCTAATATGGTAACCATCTTTCTATTTCCAGGAAATAGAAAGATGGTTACCATATTAGATTGTAGAAAGATCCAGTTTGAATTGGGCTAGTTTTTTGATATTTAATTTTTTTTAATTATTATTTTTTATGTGTTATGAGTGTATTGTCTGCTGTAGATCAGTGCACCCGTGTGTGCAATGCCGTGGAGGTCAGAAGAGGGGCGTCGGATTCCCCTGGAACTAGAGTTAAAGACGGTTCTCAGCCGCCATGTGGGGCTGGGAATAGAACCCGGGTCCCCCGCAAGAGCAGGTCGCGCTCCAACCACTGAGCAATCTCTCTGCCCGGGGACTAGTTCCTAGCTAGCATCCCTCAGGGCATTCCTAAAGAGGAGCGCCAAAACAACAACATGGCCTAGGTGCGGATGTCGGGTGGGGCAAAGGTGCAGGTTGGAGTTGGGGGCCTATGATTGGCTCTGGGGACTGACGTCATTTTTTATAAAAACAGGTGTAGCAAGGAATTTCCTAGTAACTCATCAAACGAATCCTGCCATCGTTTTTATTTATTTATTTAATTTTAATGATAATTACTTTAACCAAGGTTCTGATGTAATTAACAAAGTGTGTGATACAATTTACACTACTTCTTTTGTAATGTACAGTAAGCAATCTTTAAAGTTTAAATTTATTTTTTTTTTATTTTATTTATTTAATTTTTTTGATGCTTTGTGTATTTCATCATCATTTTCCAAATTCAGTTCAGGCATATATCCCTTCCCTTCCCCCCCACCCCACCCCACCCATCCCAGATCATGCATTCTGCCGTAATTTCTGCATCTTTCTCTTTTTTTTTGTTTTGTTTTCATTTTTTTAACATAAGTGATAATTTGTGAGTACAGCATCCTTCATGTAAAACCTTTGCAAGCAGTTGTGCCCAAACCCACACAGCTATGGGTCCCACCATCCAGAGGGGGGCTTGTATCTTTATGCAGTTCTGGATAAATGAGTATTACAATACTGCTATCCTTTTTTAGTAGTAGTAGTAGTACAATTGCCGAGAGGTAATTTGGTGTACATTTAACATTTATTTGTGCAATGGTCCCCCCTCCCCCTGCTCATTGTACAGCTTGACAATCCCCTAGTCACCTGGTGTATCAGGGAATTGTCTTAAAAGGTGCTTGGTTCTGCTCTTTCTATTTTTTAAAATCATTTTAATTTTATGTGCATGAGTGTTATGCCTTGCAAGTATATAAATGTACCTGTGTCATGCAGTGCCTGAGGACAGAAGTGATGGATCCCACGGAACTGGCATTTTTGGATGGTGTTAGCCACCATGTGAGTGCTGGGAACTGAACCCAGGTCTACAAGAGCAGCTGTTGCTCTTAACCACTGAGCTCCCTGTTCTTTCTCTTGATTACATTGGCCTGTCCTCTTCTTTTTCTTATCCCTTTGGAAAAGGATTTGACTAGTACTGTAGGCTTTGAATTCACAGGGGCAGGAAACTGTCGTATGCCTCTTCGACCCTCCCCTCAGCTGAGAGCAGAGTTCCTCAAAGTCCACACCAGAGAAGCCACACAGTCCTCAGAGGCCAGCTCATGTCACTCATGAATCTGGTACACAGCCGGATCAGCATTTCTTCTCACCACTTCCCATAAATGTAGCTCCGTCTTCCAACCTCCGCCTTCTCAGATCAATCACTGCCATCGCCAGCTATCTGGAGATTCAAAGTGTAGAAACCCGTTCTCATGCCTACAACGAAATGGAGAAAATTTCATTTCAGAAGAAATGTCTCCCACTTCTTCTTTATATACTCATCAGTGGGGTCCGGAGCACAGGGCTCTCTCTTACAGTGGGTCTGAAAGAATACCTGAGATGGAGCCACTTATAAAGAACAGATGTTTATTCAGCCCCATGTTTCTGGAGGCTGCAAAGTTAGAGGCTGGGCAGCCACATCTGGTTGAAGGCCTCAAGGTAAGTAGAAAGACAATCATATATGAGAGGAGGGGACAATAGGAGACAGATGTCTTAGAATAACCCATTATGGAGATACAACCCATTCTTTTTTTTAAATTTTATTAGTTATGAATGTACTGTCTGCATGTAGGTCTGTGCACCGTGTCTTGCAATGCTCGGAGGTCGAAGAGGGCATGGATTCCCCTGGAACTGGATGTTAAAGACAGTTCTCAGCCACCATGTGGGTTCTGGGATCGAACCCAGGGTCCGCACGAGAGTCGGTGTTCTAAAGCTAGGCCATCTCTCCAGCCCCAACCAACCCATTCTTGAGTAAACACATTAATCCCTTTGCCAGGGTGGAGCCCCTAAGAACACAAACAGTTCTTAAAGGTCCCATCATCTCCTCACAACCTTACATTGACAATTAAATTTCAATATGAAGCTGAGCATAGTGGTGCAAGCCTATGATCTCAGCAATTTGGAGGCCAGGGCAGAAGGGTCCCAAGTTCAAGTCACCCCTGAAAATCAACGTTGAGTTTAGCTGGGACACATCACTTTGAAACATCAGGACAGGATGTTTGGAACCCAAGAACAATATATAAGGACAAAAGATTTAGGTACTCAATAAAACCTATATTGTATTCTGAATAAATTTAACTTCTGATTAAGTTAAATCAAGGATTTGCTCAGTTATCAAGGTCATTGCTTTAATCTCCTTTCCTCGGGAAAATGACATTTTTCTATTATATACTGAAAAATTCTGAGGCTCCTTTACCTATTCATTAATATTATAAAATTCCAGTTCCAGTATTTTAAATACATACGCATGTGCTCAGGTATGAGATAGTGGTACACACCCATGAGGCTCAGCGTTTGATCCCTAGCACTGCAACACACACACACACCACACAACACACACACCACACACACCACTCACCCCACACACAAAGAATAAAAAAAACAAGAACCCCAAGTCTTGGCTCTCTAAAGAGTTTTCAGTGGAAATTTGTTTAAAAATCAACCTGTATTCAAATCTAAACCCATGGCACTGCCTGTGAGCATCTTGATCAAGAATTGTCTAGACTGTACTGTGAGTCACACCCGTTTTGTTCCTTGAGCCCAGCACGTAAGTTCTGAACAAGCACATTTCCTGTGACCACTTGAAATCAATTAATTTATGAAAACCGTGGACAGGTCAAAAATGCTGGCAGAGATGCCTATGTGCGTTACATGCCTCCCCCGCCCTGGCAGGGCTACATGGCAGCAACATACAGGACAGTGGCTTGCTTGCTTCTATTTTTAATTTCTTTATTTTTTTTCTTCCTCTCTCTTCTCCCTCTTTCCCTTCCCCCCTCTCCTTCCTCCCTTTCCTCTTCCTTCTTTTTTTCCAGGTTTCTTTCTTTCCTGATATCACTATTTAGCTCAGGATGGCTTTGAACTAAGATCCTCTTATATCTGGAGAGTGCTGGGATTTCAGGCATGTGCTGGCTAGAACAGTGGTTTAAAAACTTTTTTATATTCAAACTTTTGTTGTATTTAAAATCTTCAATACCTTATAAAACAAAGACAAAAAAAAAAGAAAAAGCTGGGTGTGTGGCGCGGTGGTGGCGCACGCCTTTATCCTACACTCGGGTGGGCAGAGGTAGCGGATCTTTTGTGAGTTCAAGGCCAGCTGGTATACAGAGTGAGTTCCAGGACAGCCTGAGGCTCCAGGAGAATTGTCTCAAAAAAAGACAAAAAAAAAAAAAAAAAAAAAAAACAAGAAATGGATGTGTTAATAGCAATGGCTGGGGGTGGGGGTGAAGGGATGTCCCAGTGCCAAGTTTATCATGAGCTCATGAGTGTAATAACACTTAAAAGACTGTCTAGAACCCTGCACTATTGCCTGTTTCTATAACACTCGGGCCCAGAATCCTTTCCTTCCCTCCCCCTCTCCTCCCCCAGGCCTCCCTTTTCATTTACAGGTAAACATTGGGGGGGGGGGGGAGAAGCCCCTGCACTTTGGCCCCAAGTGTGGTCCTTCCTCATCAGAAACCTTCTGACATCCTGCAAGCCACCAACACGGCCTAGACCTCTTGTCCTCACCCAAGGACTTCAGGGGCTGGCCCTTCCGTCCCCATGACGCAGTGGCTCCCATCAGATGAAAGCAATGGCAGATTGTAGCCCTATGCGGTATCCCTTCTGCATCATCTTTGTTTTAAATAGAAACTACTGTTGTCCCTGGATGGTGGGACTCCTCAGGGGCAGAGCTCCAGGCTGCAGAGTCAGTCAAGTGTGCAGAGCAAGGCGCTTCTCTCTGTCCCTAAAGCTGGTGTCCTTTCAGAGTTCCTCGAGGCACCAGCAGCCACTGTCTAACGACTCACCGCCCTTCTTCCCCTCCACCCTCATTCCCCACATCCATCCACCTAGGCACAAGCGCAATTTTGACTCAGTTGGAATGACATTTGTACTCACTCACATAGCTGTTCAATTGAAATAGTGGTGGAACTTCCCTTGTCTGCCTTGACACCCCTTCCGCACTTCCTTCCTGGTCATGCACTGTGATACTATTGGAGACAGCAACGTGCATAGCTAAAGTATGAGCATCTCAATCTCCTTTCAGCGGGATGGGACCATGTGCCATGTGACCAAGTTCTGACCAATGAGGTATAGGTAGACTGTTACAGGTGACTTCAAGAATGTTCTGTTTTCCTCTCCTGTCTCAGCATGGTGCCTGCTGAACTGGCAGACATCTTGGAATTGTGATGACTTTAAAGATGGAGCCAGTTGCTGTGGAGGGTAGGTTAGAGATATAAACAGTTATACCTGATGACATCTTGATACCCTCCAGCAGCCCAGACTGCCTTCCTCTGTGCTTGCTTTGAGAAAATAAATTATGGTTTAAGCCACTATCTCTCAGCTCACTATCGCTCAGAGCTGAATCCAATTCCTTATTAATTGTATTAGTTGCTTTTCTGTTGCTGTGATAAAACACCACGATCGAGGCAGCTTAGAGAAAGAGGAGTTTATTTGAGTTTACCTTTCAGAGGCTGAGTCCATTATGGCAGCTCACATCTTCAAGTTCTCTGAGGAGGCAGAGAGCAAGCTGAGAGCCCGCCAAGGCTATGAACTCTCAAAGCCCACTCCCAGTGACATGTTTCCTAAGACAAAGCCACACTTTCTAAACCTCTACAAACACCAGCTACCAGCTGGGGCCAGGAATTCAAACACCTGAACCGAGGGACATTTTTTTTTTATTTTTTAAATTTTATTTTATTACTTTTTATGCATATGAGTGTACTGCCTGCCTGTAGGTCTGTGCACTCATGTCGTGCAATGCCGCAGAGGTCAGAAGAGGGTGTCATATTCCCCTGGAACTGGAGTTAAAGACGGTTCTTAGCTGCCATGTGGGTGCTGGGAATCAAACCCGGCTCCTCTGCAAGAGCAGTTGGTGCTCTTAACCGCTGAGCCATCTCTCCAGCCCCAACATTTCTCATTCAAATGTCGAGAGCTAACTTTCCACACGTTAGAAAAAGGAATCAACAAATAAACATAGATCCAAGTCTATGAGATTTGGAAACAACCTTAACACTCTCAACCTTCCACCTAATTTATATAAGGTGCTGAGGGCCAGAGAGGTGGGAGTGGGAGGGTGAAGCAAAAGGGGCCGTTTCCATGACCTCCGCGCAGCTGCCTTGCCCTCTAAAGCAGAGTGCAACTTGTCCCAGTTCAGTGCTACTGTGGACACTGTATGACACTCTATAGCAGATGATGTGGGCATTTAGAACATTTGGAGCTTGAAGGAAATCAGACTAGGTGAATAAGTATACTTTTTCCCAGATAAAATTATATATAGACATATATAGCATATACATTCACACATTATAACTATATATTTAATTAGCACCTACTCAAGACCACATTCATATAATCCCTGCTTCCCAGAAAGACAGGCAATATGTACTGTTGCTTTTATCTTAACCTACAGTTCTACTTTCCATGGTCAATTGCCCAACATCAACAGCAGTGCAAAATATTATCACATTGCAATAAGAAATTAAGATACTTGCCCTGTCTGGAAAAAGACCAAAAAAAAAAAAAAAAGCCAATCACTGGAGGTAGAAATACAGGCAATATACTATTATGGCAACAACCATCAATTACAGTTAAGGATTTTCTGTAACAACCAAATGGGCAATCTAATATTGCAACAACTCAAGTATTATTGAGCAAAGTGCATTTCTACAGTATTCAGTNGCTGGTGCTACAGGGAGATCACTTTCTCAAAGAAAAAAAAAAAAAAAAAAAAAAAAAAACAATGATGTGTGTTAATAGCAATGGCTGGGGGTGGGGTGAGGGATGTCCCAGTGCCAAGTTTATCATGAGCTCATGAGTGTAATAACACTTTAAAAGACTGTCTAGAACCCTGCACTATTGCCTGTTTCTATAACACTCGGGCCCAGAATCCTATGCTCTCCTCCTCTCTTCTTCTCCTAGGCATCCCTTATCCTTTACAGGTAAACATGGGGGGGGGGGGGAGAAGCCCCTGCACTTTGGCCCAAGTGTGGTCCTTCCTCATCAGAAACCTTCTGACATCCTGCAAGCCACCAACACGGCCTAGACCTCTTGTCCTCACCCAAGGACTTCAGGGGCTGGCCCTTCGTCCTCCCCATGACGCAGTGGCTCCCATCAGATGAAAGCAATGGCAGATTGTAGCCTATGCGGTATCCCTTCTGCATCATTTGTTTTAAATAGAAACTACTGTTGTCCCTGGATGGTGGGACTCCTCAGGGGCAGAGCTCCAGGCTGCAGAGTCAGTCAAGTGTGCAGAGCAAGGCGCTTCTCTCTGTCCCTAAAGCTGGTGTCCTTTCAGAGTTCCTCGAGGCACCAGCAGCCACTGTCTAACGACTCACCGCCCTTCTTCCCCTCACCCTCATTCCCCACATCCATCCACCTAGGCACAAGCGCAATTTTGACTCAGTTGGAATGACATTTGTACTCACTCACATAGCTGTTCAATTGAAATAGTGGTGGAACTTCCCTTGTCTGCCTTGACACCCCTTCCGCACTTCCTTCCTGGTCATGCACTGTGATACTATTGGAGACAGCAACGTGCATAGCTAAAGTATGAGCATCTCAATCTCCTTTCAGCGGGATGGGACCATGTGCCATGTGACCAAGTTCTGACCAATGAGGTATAGGTAGACTGTTACAGGTGACTTCAAGAATGTTCTGTTTTCCTCTCCTGTCTCAGCATGGTGCCTGCTGAACTGGCAGACATCTTGGAATTGTGATGACTTTAAAGATGGAGCCAGTTGCTGTGGAGGGTAGGTTAGAGATATAAACAGTTATACCTGATGACATCTTGATACCCTCCAGCAGCCCAGACTGCCTTCCTCTGTGCTTGCTTTGAGAAAATAAATTATGGTTTAAGCCACTATCTCTCAGCTCACTATCGCTCAGAGCTGAATCCAATTCCTTATTAATTGTATTAGTTGCTTTTCTGTTGCTGTGATAAAACACAGATCGGGCGCTTAAGAAAGAGGAGTTTATTTGAGTTTACCTTTCAGAGGCTGAGTCCATTATGGCAGCTCACATCTTCAAGTTCTCTGAGGAGGCAGAGAGCAAGCTGAGAGCCCGCCAAGGCTATGAACTCTCAAAGCCCATCCCCAGTGACATGTTTCCTAAGACAAGCCACACTTTCTAAACCTCTACAAACACCAGCTACCAGCTGGGGCCAGGAATTCAAACACCTGAACCGAGGGACATTTTTTTTTTATTTTTTAATTTATTTTATTACTTTTTATGCATATGAGTGTACTGCCTGCCTGTAGGTCTGTGCACTCATGTCGTGCAATGCGCAGAGTCAGAAGAGGGTGTCATTTCCCCTGGAACTGGAGTTAAAGACGGTTCTAGCTGCCATGTGGTGCTGGGAATCAAACCCGCGCTCCTCTGCAAGAGCAGTTGGTGCTCTTAACCGCTGAGCCATCTCTCCAGCCCCAACATTTCTCATTCAAATGTCGAGAGCTAACTTTCCACACGTTAGAAAAAGGAATCAACAAATAAACATAGATCCAAGTCTATGAGATTTGGAAACAACCTTAACACTCTCAACCTTCCACCTAATTTATATAAGGTGCTGAGGGCCAGAGAGGTGGGAGTGGGAGGGTGAAGCAAAAGGGGCCGTTTCCATGACCTCCGCGCAGCTGCCTTGCCCTCTAAAGCAGAGTGCAACTTGTCCCAGTTCAGTGCTACTGTGGACACTGTATGACACTCTATAGCAGATGATGTGGGCATTTAGAACATTTGGAGCTTGAAGGAAATCAGACTAGGTGAATAAGTATACTTTTTCCCAGATAAAATTATATATAGACATATATATATAATACATTCACACATTATAACTATATATTTAATTAGCACCTACTCAAGACCACATTCATATAATCCCTGCTTCCCAGAAAGACAGGCAATATGTACTGTTGCTTTTATCTTAACCTACAGTTCTACTTTCCATGGTCAATTGCCCAACATCAACAGCAGTGCAAAATATTATCACATTGCAATAAGAAATTAAGATACTTGCCCTGTCTGGAAAAGACCAAAAAAAAAAAAAAAAAAAAAAAAAGTAAGTACTGGCAAACCCGGTGGTGGTGCATGCCTTTAATTCCAGCACTCAAGGGCAGAGGCAGAGCAGCACTCTGGAGTTCAAGGCCAACCTGGTCTACATAGTGAGTTCCAGGCCAGCTGGGGCTAGGCCCTGTCTCCAAAAAGACCAGAAAGAAGAAGAAAGAAGAAAGAAAAAAGAAAAGAAAGGAAAAGAAAGAAAGAAAGAAAGAAAGAAAGAAAAAGATACTTGGCAAGCAAGAGAAATACAGGCCACCTTTGTATAACTTTTAATATAGTTTATTATTAAAACAACTCTATTTTATTAGTAGTTATTTTTGTTAATCTCTTACATTGCCTAATTTGTGGATTAAGCTTTAGTGTATGTATGCACAGGAACACTAGTATATAGAGTTTTTATTCTGTTTTTGTTTTTTGTTTTTTTTTTTTGTTTTTTTTTTTTTTTTTTCTTTTTTGGTCTTTTCAAGACAGGGCCTTCCTGTAGCCCCAGCTATCCTGGAATTCACTCTGTAGACCAGGCTGGCCTTGAACTCACAAAGATCTGCCTGCCTCTGCCTCCCAAGTGCTAGGATTAAAGACTTGCACCACCATGCCCAGCAAGAGTTTTTTAATTTACCATAGCTTCAGGTATCCATTGGGGTGGGTATCTTGAAATTTATGTTTTGTATTAGTTGTCCTGATGCATTGGCAAAAATGCCTGTTAAAAACATCTTCAGAGGGGCTGGAGAGATAGCCTAGTGGTTAAGAGCACCGACTGCTCTTGCAGAGGACCCAGGTTCAATCCCCAGCACCCACATGGCGGCTAAGAACCGTCTGGAACTCCAGTTCTAGGAGAACTCCAGTTCCAGGGGAATCTGAGACCCTCTTCTGACCTCCTTGGCATTGTGCAACACGGGTGCACAAACCTACATGCAGACAGTGCATTCATACACATACAAAAATAAATTAAATTAAAAAAAAATAAAAAACATCTTCAGAGCCGGACATGGTGGCACACACCTTTAACCCCAGCACTTGGGAGGTAGAGGCAGGCAGAGCTCTATGAGGTCAAGGCCAGCCTGCTCTACATAGCAACCTCCAGGCCAGCTTGGACTACAGAGAGACCCTGTCTCAAAAAGATCCCCCCCCCAAAAAAAACAACTTCAGGAAGGAAGGGTTTATTTTGACGGATAGTCTGAGGGTACAGTCCTTCAAGGGGTGAAGTCCCGGCGGCACGAGTGTGAGGTGCAGCAGGAGTGTGAGGTATCAGGTCACAAGCATCTGCAGTCACAAGGCAGAGGCAGATGAATGCAGCGCTGAGCTGGCTTCAGGAATAAGAGAATAGTGCCGCTTACATTTACCTAATTAAGATAATCCAGAAATCCCCTCCTAGACATGTCCGGAGGTCTGTCACCTAGGCGATCCTAGATCCTAGATCCTAGACAGTCAATATCAACCATCACGTGCGTGCCCCAAGAAACAAGACAAACAACTGAGTCTCAGCCCTGTAGATTATTATTCCTCCCACTCAAATAGATGATGAGGAGTTGGCCAGTCAGGCAGTGCCACCTCTGTATACCACCTAGAGTCATCTGAGAAGGAGGGGAGATGCCTGAAGCTTGAGCAATACGAAAGTGATGCCGCCCCAGGGAAGCATGACGTCATCCACAGGCACACGCTGCAGATCCCTGTTCTGCGCACCTGCAGCTGCTAGCTGGGCAACACCTCCCTCTGGCTGATCTCTGCTTCAGCCGCTGTGGCTCTGCAGTCTGCATAAGCCCTATGGCAGAGCTGGGGACACGGACAAGGAACCAGCCGCTGAGTTCACCCAGAAGGACTAAAGGCTCAGGGGGAGCAAGAGCAAGGAAACAGGCAGTCGCTACACAGCAGGGAAGCATTCTTGGAGCAGGCCGGTGAGGAGACAGAGGAGTGGCCCTGACTCACTTGGGGAAGTTTCCAAAGGCTTCTTGGAGAAGGTGGCATCTAAATAGAGAACTGGAAGATGGGTGGGAGTTTCTGTCCCACCCTTAGTCACTGTGCAGGTGGCTGATGTCATGTGACAGATCTTTGTTCCAGATCTATAGAG
Source organism: Rhizomys pruinosus (assembly GCA_009823505.1). NCBI lineage: Eukaryota > Metazoa > Chordata > Mammalia > Rodentia > Spalacidae > Rhizomys > Rhizomys pruinosus. The sequence continues at coordinate 2,714,218 of VZQC01007422.1, read as the reverse complement.
CACAGTAAAAGGCAAGGAGGTGGTCAGAAAAATGAACCTCCCTCTCTTCCATCCCTGGAGTTCTGCAGGAAGTGAGATCTCCTTTGATCTGGAAGGGGTCAGAGGTCAGAGTCAGGGACGCTTTCTTCTCCTGAAGAGGCTGGGTCTGGAGATATTTACCTTGGCACCTTAAAAATCACGTCCACACCTAGATCATGTCCATGGCTAGGCGCAGTGCACGTCTTTATCCCAGCCCTCAGGAGGCAGAGGCAGATGGATCTCTGTGAGTTCCAGGCCAGCCTGGTCTACATAGTGAGCTCCAGGCCAGCTGGGGCTACAGAGAGACCCTGCCTCAAAAGCCAAAAAAGGTGGATGATGACCTTACTCACGATGGTCTTTGGATGCCACAGGCACTGCCAAAAATGCCACAGGCTCAGCTGATGCCAAGAGGAGCTCTTGTACAGGGGGACGGGGTGTCCTTCACTAAACGCCAGTGCCCTCCTTCTCACCCCGTGCTGCAGGGCGGCTTCCGTGTCCTTACAGCCTTGTGGAAAAAAAAAAGGAAATAAAAATAAATAAAAAAGGAATCATGTCCATGTAACTATTCTGACAGTGTTTATGAGTATGGTACCTCTTCACACACACACACACACACACACATACACACAGGAACTTTATACCTCTTGGCTATCATAACTCAATCTCCCCTGCCTCCTGGCATCTACGAATCAACATTACCTCAATAACTCTTGTTATCATTTCATACAAACTGAATAACTTACACCGTCTTTTGTCACTAGTATGTTCCACTTGGCATGTTTTTAAGACTCATCCATGTCCTAGTGTGTTCTTCACTCTTCTTTATGGCCTAGTGACACACATATCATTTACATATGCTTCAGGGTGGGTGGCATCCAGGCCAACCGTCAGTCTTTTGCACAGAACTATCTTGGTTTCCTTTTCTGTTGCTGTAATAAAACACCCTGGCAAAAGCATCTTAGATGAAAGGGCTCATGTGCCTCGCATGCCCAGGTCACAGTCCATCATTATGGGAAAGACAAAGTGGCAGGAACTTGAAGCAACTGGTGACACTACACTCACGATCAAGAGCAGAGGGCAGGGGCTGGAGGGATGGCTCAGCAGTCAAGACTCCTACAGAGGGCCTCGTTCACATCCCAGCATCTATATTGGGCGGTTCAAAACCACTGGTAGCTCTGGCTCTGGCCTCTGTAGGCGCCTATACTCACAGAGTGTACCTACACAAAAACACATACATAAAATTAAAAATAATATATATTTTTAAAAAGAGCAGAGAGCAATGAATGAATGCACATGATCCAGTGCTCAGCTGCTCTCTCTTCTCTGAGTCCTGGGCCAGCCCATGAGACGGTGCCACCTACATTCAGGCTAGATGTTTCCACCTCAACTAACATCATGGAGACAACCCCCCACTGACATGCCCACAGGCCACTGTAATGTCGACAGTCCCTCTTGGAGGCTCCCTCCCCACGTGATTCTACATTGTGTCAAGTTGTCAGTTCAAACTAAGAGTCATAAAAACATACCACAGACTTGGAAGTTTGGCCTACAAACTCTAGAGAATGTGTCTACAGTCAATGTCACGTGATACCTAGGCTTTTATGCCCTCCACAGCTTCTAAATCATCGCCACGTCTCCGTCACCTTTATCCGACTCTGTCACCCAACCTCCTGCATCAGGGAGCTTTCCAAAAGCAGAACTCTAGCCCATGAGTGTGAGCCTTGGTCCTCAATGACTTCCTAAGGTCTCAGAACACAAACAAAACTCCTGGGTGGTTGATGCCTCCTGCTGATCCTCTTCCTTCCCCTTCCTCCTCTTTGGCTTTTGTTGACCTCCATCTTCTCTTTAGCCCACTCATTGCATTTCACAGCTTCTCTCTGATATAAATCCTCTTTTTATTTTTTTGAGACAGGGTCTCACTATATAGGCCCTGCTGACCTGGAACTCACTATGTAGATCAGGCTGGCCTCAAACTCCCACAGATTTGCCCACTTCTGTCTCTCAAGTGTTGGGATTAAAGGTGGCTGCCACTGTGCCTGGTTTTATTTTATTTTTAAAATTTATTTATTATTTTTATTTTATCTGTATGAGGGTATTGCCTGCATGGGTGTAGGTGCACCCATGTCCTGCAGTGCCCTCAGAGGTCAGAAGAGGGCGTCTAATCCCTTGGAACTGGAGTTACAGATGTTTTTTAGCCACCATGTGGGTGCTGAGATTCAAACTCATTCGAGCCCAGGTCCGATGCAAGAGCAGTCAGTGCTCTTAATTCTTTTTTTTTTTTTTTTTTTTTGAGACAGGGTTTCCCTTTAGTCCCAGCTGGCCTGGAGCTCGCTATGTAGGTCAGGCTGGCCTTGAACTCACAGAGATCTGCCAGCCTCTGCCTCCCAAGTGCTGGGATTAAAGGCGTGCACCACCACACCCAGCCTAAGCTCTTAATTCTTGAGCCATCTCTCCAGGCCTGGATTTTATTTTTTAATACATATTTTTCAAATTAATGTTTAGGTCACATGAAAGGTAATGGGTTTCATAGTGACATTGTCATTTTCTTTGTGTATATATGTGTGTGTGTTCCTCAGAAGATGTCCTCCTTTTTTCTTTTTTGTCTTTTGAGACAGGGTCTCCCTGCAGCTCCAGTTGGCCTGGAACTCTCTATATAGACCAGGTTGGCCTCAATCTCACAGACAACTGCCTGTCTCTGCCTCCCGAGTGCTGGTTAAAGGCATGCGCCACCACACCTGGCTAGTACTCCTTAATTTTTTTTTTTTTGACACATTTTTTTTTTTTTTTAAGGGATAGTACTCCTTAATTTTTAAGACAAGTTCTCTCAGGGACCTGGGGCTCGTCACTTAGGAAAGGCTGGCTGGCTGGCCAGTGAGCCCCAGGGATCAAATTGTCTCTTTCCTTCTCCCCAGCAGTGTGATTACAGTCATATTCCACCACACCCAGCTTTCTACATGGATATTAGGCATCAAATTCAGGTCCCCACTCTTGGGCAGCAAGCACTTTACAACTGAGCCATCTCCCCAGCCCTGACTTGTTCATTTTCCTATTTAGATATCATTGTACTTTGTCGTTATTTGGGGTGTCCACCTTGGCATCTGGTTAGTACGGCCTATCCTGCAGGCTTTGGTCAGTTGTCCCTTCCAAGAGACACTTCTCTGACAGTCACATCATACATTTCTCAGTCAGATCCTTCCTTTGCAGCTTGGTGGGGCATTTGTGGTTATTTGACGGAGGCTGCCTCCCCTCTAGGCTGTAGGCTATTGGGGAGCCATTGCTTCCCTCTGCTCCTCAGTGACCCCCCCGCCACACGGCCTGGATTGGAAACAGAGAAAACATGTGGAGAGCCACACTGAGAGAGTGGCCCTATAAGCAGACAGGTTCACCAATGCCATCTCATGCCATCCTTGAATAACTGTATGGGAACATATTATTAACTTCATTTCACAATGAGATAGATAAAGCTGACATCATGTAAGTAATTAACTTGCCCAGAGCTACTGCTGGCCCGGGAGCATCCTATCTTGGGTCCAAGGAGTTCAGTTTGAAGGTCTTTCCCCTAGTGTGAGGCTGTTTCTGGAATACAGAACACCAAACTATTCTCGAGAGCCATCATGTAAGTCCTTGTTCCCGGATGCACATGAGCACACAGAACAAGCAACAGAGTGTGTGTGCTCCAAGAAGGCACCTCTCCAGAGCTGCAGGGTGCTTGAGATTCTGCCATCCCGTGGGCTCTGGTGGGTGGATCGTCCCCAAGGTGGAGATCAGGAACAACCTCCCTGCTGGTCACCTTGGCTTTCATTGGCTTGCCCGCAGCCACTTGTCACATTTCTAGAGACAGAGTACTTCCTCTGGAATTTTCTTACATTGTTTGATGATGGGGTGGCAACCTTTTTATTTTTGTTCAGCAAAGAACTCACTGTTCATTTCCTTTGGGGAATTTTTTTTCCTTTTAAAGGCAGCAGTTTCTCTGTCACCAGAGGGCCAGCTTCCTCTGGAGAGCAGTCACCGAGGTATTTGCATACAAAGACTTTCTGTCACTTTGAGGTCATCTAAGACACGTGAGCCTCGCACATCAGTGACCTCATCCCCTGGACCTGGTCCAACAGCTTCAAGTTTCCTCACCACAGAATGTGGCTGGCTACTTGCTAATGTAGCTATGCACTAATAATCCTTTTACAAACCAGGAATTTCCCAGTTAATGTTAAGTAGGAAAAGAATGGCCAGTCATCACCCCTGGCAGTAGGTCACCTTCACATGACAAAGAACAGCCCTTTTAAGAGCAGTGAACTTTGTCCTACTTAATAGACTCCTTTTGCTATGAGGCAGAGCATGCTTTTGTAATCAAAAGAGATAATCCAGACTGGAGAGACAGCCTAGTGGTTAAGAGCACCGATTGCTCTTGCAGAGGATCCAGGTTCGATCCCTAGCACCCACATGGCGGCTCAGAACCGTCTGTAACTCCAATTCCAGGAGAACTCCAGTTCCAGGGGAATCAGAGACCCTCTTCTGACCTCCGCGGCATTGCACAACACGGGTGCACAGACCTGCATGCAGACAGTACATTCATACACATACAAAAATAAATAAAATTTAAAAAAAGATAATCCAAGTTGGTTTTCTTACAGAGATACATTTACTATAAAGTAATATATTATATGTACAATGGAATATTATTCATCCTTTAAAAAGGAAGAAGTCCTGGGCAGGAGAGATAAAATGAGAGTAAAATGTTTGCTGCTGCGAGCATGGGGACCCAAGTTGGATCCTCAAAACCTACCTCGAGGAATAAATAAATCCAGGCATGGTGGCCAGTGCCTGTAATCCTAATACTAAGGAGGCAGAGAAAGACCCCTAAGTCAGCTAGCCTTCCCCATTCTGTGAGCTCCAGGCCAATGAGCAAGCTGTCAGAAACAACATGGGGGATGGCTTCTGAGGAAACACCCAGAGTTGATCTCTGGCCTTCACCCAAATGAATACTCTCTCTCTCTCTCTCCTCTCATATACACACAGACACATGATTTGTTCATCTCAGTATACATTATTTTCTGAAATCTCATTTCTGAATGGAATACTCTAAATTTCTGTTAAAAGTCATCTTTTTTTCTTTTGCATAGTGTTAATGCATACTAGAGATGTCTTGTGACCTGCTTAGTTGAATGTATCATGAAAATAAACAATTTTAGATTGCTTGCTTTTCTAGATCACTGAAACTTAGGACTTGCAGCAAAAAAAAAATTAATCAGCACCATCTACATGAAACTGTGTCTAAAATGGACCCAAGTTTCCAGATTCTTTTTTTTTTTTTGAGACAGGGTCTCCCTGGAACTCACTCTGTAGACCAGGCTGGCCTTGAACTCACAAAGATCCGCCTGCCTCTGCCTCCTGAGTGCTAGGATCAAAGGCGTGCACCACCACGCCCGGCTCCAGATTCTTAAATAGTGGTCCCCGGCTCAGGCAATCAATTGTTTGAGTCATTTACAATGGTTTCTCTTACTAGAATTTCTGGGAGTCAAACAAAATCAGGACACGTGCTGCAATCACAGACTTATAACAACAGTTCTGATTAAGGAAAAGTATTTGGAAACAGGTGTCTAATGCTGGATTAGGAGACTTCATATGGACACTGAAGAGATCTGGACAACTGTAGGTGCCCAGTCAGTTCACCTCACATGTCACACCTAAGAAGTAAATTCTTTCTGCACAAAAACAAACACAAGACCATGTCTAACGTGTTGGTAAAACATGGAAGATCTGGAGGCTTGACTGTGATTCAGGAAGTCCCTGTCTTCACTGAGTCACACTGCGTAATCAGAGAATTCAGAAGCAAATGATTTAATAGCTACAGGAACACAAGGTCAGGCATAATGCAGACGCTGTAGGTGAGGGCAGAGACTTATCCTTGGAGACCTCAGCTTTGGGATAGAATGAACAGGAAGGGTTTTGATTTTCCCACAAGATTTCCTACCCATGAACAGGTGCAGGAGCTGCTGACCCTTGAGATGTTCCAAGCAGTTCTCACAGGCACGATATACCTTCCTGGGCTGGTGGACTGACTCAAAGCTCATGGCCAGAGCTCAGAATCCAGTGAAACACCCAATACTAAGAACAAAAGCCCAACACAACTTATGTAAACTCCTGGGAGCATGTGCAACAACTGAGTGTGAGCTGGGGGTGCCCACCGTGGATCTTTACATCCTGTACTCCCCAATCCTCAGAGAGCCATTCCAGGAATGCTGTCTCCCTTGTGCTTGTACATAAGTCACAATAAAGCTGTGTTGAGATGGAATTGCTTACTGCTTTGTGATTTCAGTTTCAAACTGAGCAAAGGAACACTAGAGCCGACCCTGGTGACGCCCTGAGGTAAAAGTACAGTTTTTGTTATTTCCAATCTGTTTATGACCCATACTTTAAAAAAAAGATTAAAAACTAAGTATGAGAAAAAAAGAAATGGAGACATTTAATTTTTTTTTTATTATTATTTATTTTTGTATGTGTATGAATGTATTGTTTGCATGCAGGTCTGTGCACCCGTGTCGTGCAATGCCACGGAGGTCAGAAGAGGGTCTCAGATTTCCCTGGAACTGGAGTTCTCCTGGAATTGGAGTTACAGACGGTTCTTAGCCGCCATGTGGGTGTTGGGGATCGAACCCGGGTCCTCTGCAAGAGCGTCGGTGCTCTTAACCGCTAGGCTATCTCTCCAGCCCCCTGAAATGGAGACATTTAAAACACATGCTCAAGCCTGGCATGCTGGCACACACTTGCAATCTCAGCATTTGGGAGGTAGAGACACAAGGATCAGGAGTTCAAGGTCATCCTCGGCTTCATAGTGAGTTCCAGCTTGGGCCACATAAGACACTGACCAAAAAAAATACCCCACCAGCTTAAGCAAGGCGTGGTGGCCCATACCTGTGACTCTAGCACTTGGACAGATGGGACAGGAAGTTCTGGGATTAAAGGCATGCACCACCATGCCCAGCAGAGACAACAATCTAAAGGTTAACATATTAGCTTTTACTTAACTCATAATTTTTGCTATGTCCCTAAGCATACTATGTATACATATATTAAGACTTTATAAACAAAGGAAGCATTATGTTAATTTATATTCTGGTGTAAAACCTTTAATCCATGAGGTGACATCATCAGAACTCACTTCAAGATAAAGTTTAAATGTCAAACTTCACAGCCAGGTGCAGTGGCACACACCTGTAACCTCAGCATGTGGGAGGTTTTGGGGAGGACTGAAGCAGGAAGATTACAAATTTGAGGTCAGTCTGGAATACATAGTAAGATCTTGTCTTAAAAATTAAGAGATTGGAGTGCGGTGGTACACGCCTTTAATCCCAGCACTCAGGAGGCAGAAGCAGACGGATCTCCGTGAGTTCAAGGCCAGCCTGATCTACATAGCGAGCTCCAGGCCAGCTGGGACTAAAAGGAAGACCCTGTCTCAAAAATACCAATAATAGTAATAATAATAATAATAATAATAATAATAATAATAATAAGCAACTGGTATGTAACTGTGCTGGATAGCTTTAGTGTCAGCTTGACACACCTAGGTTGAGGGAACCTCACTTGGGGAACTGCTTCAGTTGGACTGGCCTGTGTCCATGTCTATAGGGGTATTTTCTTGATTATTGAGTGATATCGAAGGGTCCATCCCACTTGGGGACAAGAAATGGACAAGTTGTGGTTTAATAGTGATGTATTTTGTGTTTTAACTTGACAAGGGGTCAATTGTGCTGGATAGCTTTAGTGTCAACTTGACACACCTGGATTGAGGGAGCCTCAGTTGGAGAATTGCCTCCATTGGAATGGCCTACAGCTATGTCTGTGGGGGTATTTTCTTGATCATTACGTGATGTGGGAAGGGCTAACGCACTGTGGGCAGTGCCACCCTCTTGGCAGGTGATTCTGTATCATATAAGAAAGCAGGCTGAGCTGAGTGTGGTGGTGCTTGCTTTTATTTTTTATTTATTTATTTATTTATTTTCACATAAATTTATTTTTATTTTTTTAACAAATCTAGACCCGTGTTCCCCCCCCATTCCCTCACCCCGCCAGAGCTCATGCATTCTGCCAAACATGCTTTTCATCTCTTTCTCAGTCTTTCTCAATATTCTCCATGAGGAAGTTGACTGTTTTGAGCAGAAGTTCACTGTTTCAGTCAGTTCTTTGATGCAGTCCTTCCTGTTGTTGTTGTTATTGTTTCCAATATGCATCACTCCCACATATATATGTGTCTAAATGAAGTTGGAAATAATTATTTAATGGCATCATGAAATCACATATACATACCTTAAAAATTATAGGTGTGGTTTTTGTTTTTTGACCCATGAGTCTCAAAAAGGCAGTTGTATTACACATACCTATAGGGTGGAATCAAGGCCCAGATTTCATCAAATTCACCCATGCAATAAAAAAGGGGGATACAGATCGATATGAAATCTTTTTGTCAAAAACCTTGCAATTCAAATCTTAAAACTAACCACAGGAAAAGATCTGTATGTTCCAACAGGTCAAAATGTCACCAACTTAATGGCTGAGAAAGAAAAGATACAGATTTGCATTGAGTAGGATGTACCAGGAAGTGCCAGCAGAAAGGTTGGCCTGTCTGAACATTGAAAGGAAGAAAAGCCTCAGATTGCTACAAACATCAAACCCCTCTGCGGATCCTACTTGTAACAACTA